>JADRCH010000153.1:3768230-3891525 GCA_019843965.1 Rhynchomys soricoides | reverse complement strand
CTTCTCCTTCTCCTTCTCCTTCTCCTTCTCCTTCTCCTTCTCCTTCTTCTCCATCTCCTTTTCTCTTTTTCTCCTTTTCTCCCTCTCCCTCTCCCTCTCCCTCTCCCTCTCCCTTTCTCTGTCTCTACTACCCTTTCAACTCCCCTCCCCATGCCCTGAATAAACTCTATTCTGTACTAAAAAAGGAAAGAAAAACAAAGCATACAAACAAACAAAAACACAAACAAAAAACTGCTGTGCTAGACAGAAGGGGATCCATCTTACTAACTGGATGGTTACCAGACTCCTGATTCTTTAGCTGTGAAGTCAATAGAAGGGAAGTGAGATATTGCTTCAATTTATAGAGCATAAATGTTCCAATTTCTGCTGATGACAGTTTGAAAAGGGTACCCTACTTCAGTCAAATAAGAATTATTACCTACTTAGTGAAATGTAGATTTGATGGAATATGAATCTCATGTCTGCCTGTAATCATAGCAGGAGGAGCACTGCACAGAGACAGAGTGTGTGTTAAAGAGATACATGCAGTAGTCTTTATCCTTCTTTCCCATGCAGACCTATGTGCTATCTTGTAGCTCTATTCCAAATTATTTCTTACTTTGTGGAATTAAAATAGTGCTCCAGCTTCTTTTTGTATTTTCCATCTCTGAGACCTAGAAACAGTGATTTTTCTAAGAATCTCTGTTTCTTTTGTTGGCAGAATAACACTACATACATCTAGATCTATGGACCTGCTACTTTTGGATTCATTTTCAATGGCTCTGCTAGTAAGAACTTGTGTGTATGCACCTCTTCATTTCACACTTTTTCCGCCTTATCTTGCAAATCTACTTACTCACCTAGAAGAAATATTTTAAAAATTATCTTTAGGGATGTGGAGATGCTCCAGATTGGATGTCTGTCACCTATTTAATTATTAGGGTTGATTTGGATGATCTGGCTGATTGTGTGTGTGTGTGTCCTTGCTTTCTGTCATCATTCCTGAGATATCTTTTTCAAAACTGTTACATCAAAGAGAATGATCTTCCCCAACAAAACAGGACTGTTATTCAGCTAAGGGTACATGAAGAATTGAGCAAGCTCCATTCCTAACTTAAGGAAATCTGTAGGACAATGTAGTTCTGTCACATTTTCAAGGCTCTTGAAGTCTCCAAATAAGGCACTGTTTTCAGTTGTCCACCCTCTAAAAGCAAACTTAATAAAGAAAAAATAATTTCTTTTTCAGAATGGAATTGTGTGCTCACCCCCCTCCCCTCTCACTTATAAAACATGAGAAACTGGCTTGGAGCAACATCGTTGTATCCTACAAAAATAATCTATCCAAAAGGCAAAATTGTCTTGTTGCATTAAGTGTACCTGTCAGTGTTTTCAAATCAGATTCTGAACCATGAGGACCATTCTGAGTAGTGAGTGCCTTTTAACAGAGAGCCCATGTGAAAGCAGCAGAACCGTGAATGGATTCATTCTTCAGGACAACAGTGGTAACTACAACACACAAGGCAACTGGCAAACAAACATGTGACAGAAGGGAAAGCTCTGCATCCAGAAAGGAACACAATGGGGGGTTGGATATCACAGCTATTTCCATTCTTGTTTAGGTATAAACCACAAATGCAAATAAAAGAGTGTTTCCACTGACTAGAAGAACTAGAACTAGAAATGCAAATGGGTGTAACATCAGAAATGGGAGACAAGAGAGATGAAATTTGCAGGATTAAAATAAATGTCAGAAACTGACATAAAGTGCCCCTTAATGCCATGGTGTTTAGCAAAGTCACTGTTACTTTGGCAAATCAGCCAGAGAAGATGCCAAGGGGGATGAAGCAGGAAGTCTAAATAACCTCAACATGAAATTATAATTCCTTGGTCCTTCTATGGTTGCCATGGAAACTTCATCTTGTTTATTTTCATTTTAAGGATTGAAACATTTAACCACACAGATGTTCACAATTTTAAGGTAAAAACGTTACAAAATAGATGTACTCCTCTTCCCTAATTAGTATAAAAACCAACTTAGATTTTCAGGTGCTTACTTATGAACTACACTTTAAAAAAAAAAATCACTAAAAATCAGAGATTTCCCATCATCAGAAGTATGTTTTCAGGAGACTTATTGAACCAGTTTTTAAAAAATAGTCTTTAAAAAGTGTATGTCACGATTGCTTGGTAAAATACATTTCCATTTTGACATTTAAATTGCAGTTGATGGATTACTAATGCAGCTGGCACCTAAAAAAATGTGATACCCTTCTTTTCTGTTTGTTGGCCCTCATCTGGAAATGAAAACAGTCATTTCACAAGGCTCGTTAATATTCATATTTAATGGCTTCTCTCTAAATATCAAATTGAAGTTTTTCAAATGACTTTCAATTAGATGTTTAATGTCTGGGTATGTAAAATTTCAGAGCCCTTAGGACAAAAGCTTGCTTCCCAAAACAATAAGACACTGCAGCTCTTGGTTGTGTTTGAGCTTCAGTTGACCAAGACCTGTCATTTTATTCAAATGGAAAATATTCAGAACTCAGAATGGGTTGGGGCATCTCCTTAGAACCTGTTCTAAACTAACTCTTTCAGTTAGCTGTGGCAATAATTTTTTCTGCTTCTTCTGTGGATAAGCACTTTATGTTTCAGGATGTGCTTGCACCTAGTAAAGGAGCAAGAGAGATGAACACTGATTCAAAACCTTCTACAGAAGATTGACTGTTTTATTGTAGTGAGGTATCCACCGGAGGAGACTACTCAGACAGGTGACACTGATTCATGTTCATAGAACATCTTTCTTGGCCAGACCGTGACTACACTGGGTATTTTAAGCACAAAAACCACTTCCCGAGTTGTTATACCCCAGTTAGAGCTGTTAGCCAGAAGTAGAACTATAGAATCCAAAAACCAATGTTAGTACATTTAAGGACTTTCCCAAAATTGTGAACTTGGACTGATTAGGTCTTTGTTCTCATCTTGGCAGGTGGTGCTGACAATAGGCTGGCTTCTATGCCCGAATGGTACTTTCAACATATCATCAGCTGTGCTCAGCTAACTTCTGTGGCCTGTTATAGCACATGTACGGTAACTACTCTCACAACATTGTTTATTGAGGTATTCTCATTTATAGATTTGCAAACTCATTCAAAAGATACTGAAAAATTTACCGAAAGCAATTTTCTTCAACCTCTGGCTCTTATAATCGTTCTTCGCCCTCTTCCACTAGGTTCGCTGAGCCTCTGTGAGAAATAAGTGTAATACAAGTGGCATTCATCAACGCACAGAATATTTTGTTGCTGTCACAGGACTGGCAGAAGATTAAGCCTTCAGCGGGATAGGGAGGCACTCACAAGGCTGTACACCTAGCTAAGGAGCTATTGGCAGTTCATAGTCACTCAGGGAAGGAGAATTAGTTTTCTTTGGCAATGTGGTGAGAGGTAGGTTGTCAAAATGCCAGTGGTTGGTGCCTTACATTTATGTCTGTATGAGAAGTACCGACTGGATATATTAAATGTGTGTGTGTGTGTGTGTGTGTGTGTGTGTGTGTGTGTGTGTGTGAGATAGAGAGAGAGAGAGAATGCTCAGAGAAGATTGACATTGATAGGGATATATGAGGGTCAAGAAGAAGCTGAGGGATATGATCTAAATATATTCATGTATAAAATTTCAAAAGAATAAAAACTTACTTTCAGATATACATAACCCAATATCCAACTAGTGCCTTCTATATGATAGTACCAGTAAAGTTTGATTCTATACTTCTGGCAAAGTAAAACAAATCTTTGAATTTTCCTACTAAAAGGCATAATTTTGTTGTTATCAATGCTTACCTCACTTATTAAGCTAGTGCATTTGGACTGGGAAATGTATCACCTGAGATTTGATTACGGACAAGTAATGAGATGGAAAAGCTGTCACTGAAGGCTGGGGCAGAAGGGGAATGTTTTTAGAAATCAATAGATGAACTCGATCATAATCACATGTAGAGTTTACTTCACAATATCTTTGTGAGAACAGCTGTTCATACTCTGTTTAAACCACCATTCATTTTGAGTCTTGGAGTGGTTGGAAGAATAATGGCCTAATGGCCTGATAGACTCGTAGGTGTGAATGCATTGTTACCAGGGAACGGTACTATTTCATAGGGTTAGGAGGGGTAGTGTCGTAGGAGAAAGTGTGTCATCTGGGATGGGCTTTGAGGTTTTAAAACACCCATTCTAAGCCAAGCGTATCTCTCTTCCTGCTTCCTGCAGATATGGATATAGAACACACACCTCCTTCTCCAGCACCAGGTCTGCCTGTGTGCTGCCATGCATCCTACCATGATGTTAAAGAATTAAACTTTTGAACCTGTAAGCCAGCCCAATAAATGTCGTCCTTTATAAGTGTTGCCATGGTCATGGTGTCTCTTCACAGCAACAGACCACCAAATAAGACAAACCTTGATTAGTTTTTTAAAATTTTTTTAATTTAAAAACACTTTTTTTTGTTGTAGTACTGGTAATAGAACCTTGGGCCTCATGTATTTTCAGCAATGTTCTTCCATGGAGTTGTATTAGTTCCTCATGTTTAAGTATGATAACTATAACTTTTATAACTAAGATGCCTTTGATTAATGATTTCACCCTATCATATGAATAATTTATTTAACTTCTCTGCCCCAATTTAGTTTTCAGTCAATTATTCTACTGTTTGGCAGCGTTTAATATGAATCAACTCATATTTAATATAAACTATGAGTTTTGTAGAATTTTTGTTATTCTTTGTATTGTGTTTCTTGGGGAATAACTGAATGCTGAGGTTAAAAGTACAGACTGGGGAGTCTCACACCTCTGGCTACATTCTGATATGTTCTACATTTGTGTTCCTTAAAAATTGGTGTGTTGGCCAGGCAGTGGTGGCGCATGCCTTTAATCCCAGCACTCATGAGGCAGAGGCAGGCGGATTTCTGAGTTCGAGGCCAGCCTGGTCTGCAGAGTGAGTTCCAGGACAGCCAGGGCTACACAGAGAAACCCTGTCTCGAAAAACAAAACAAAACAAAACAAAAAAAAGGTGTGTTGATAATGACATCTGTTTTCTTTCATATTTTTGCTGTGATAAGAAAAAGTATGACTGAAATCTATCTGTGGATGAAAATGCATTTCAGCTTACATTTTTAGGTCTCAGTCCTTATTTGAGGGAAGTCAGGCAGAAACTCAAAGCAAAAAATTGGGGGCAGGAACCACAGAGGAATTGAACTCCTAGACTTGCTTTTAGGATCATGCTCAGTCAGTTTTTCCTAATTTTATTTTTTTAAATCAGTTCATGTCTACTTGCCTAAGGATGGCCCTTCCCATAGTGGGAGGGCATATCCTACTTGACATCAGTCATCAATCAAGAGACTCTCTCATCTATGTGACTAGAGGCTAATAAGACTGAAGTAAGTTTTCAGTTGGATTTCCCTCCTCTTGATGATTCTAGGTTGTACCAACACAATAAAACCTATCCAGGGCACTCCATCTGTTGTAAACTTGATACTCTAAGACATCCTTAGTAAACCATATTTATTTTCTTACCCTAACCAAACACAACATTTCATATTACTATCATAATATAAAAATTCTAATACTTTAAGCATTCAGCATCTCTTTAAATGTCTGCAGTCTTAAACTGTGAACTACTATCATATTTTTTTTAAAAAAGTTATGTACTTTCTTATTCTAGTAGAGAAAAACTGGAAGATTGTATTCAAGCTAATTTAATGTCCAGTGTGTAAATGCAAATAGTGTAGCTCAGTGTTCTACATCTTGAATTCATGATCTTCTGGATTCCAAAAGGTTTTGAGCACTTTTCCATCTTGTCTGTAGCACAAACAGTTTGTACCATTCGTACTGGATTTGTATAAGTCCTGGAGTTTTCAACATCACGGATTATCTGGGGTCTGCAGTACAACTGAACCTACAGTTTTACCAAAGACATTATAAGGATTTTATTCAATTTAATTAATTAATTTATTTATAAATTTTTATTCATAATATACAGTCTGGAAAGAGCAATTAAAACATTTGACACATGACTCTAGGTTTCAATGCTCATAAGATATTTGATAGGTATGTGAAATGAAGACATAGATATAGAGTGAAAATAAGTGTTGGCATTTGTATTGTGATTTGCAGTTCAACAAATTCAAAGTCCTGTATATTTCTTTTAAAAAGATTCTTCAGCATGTGTGTGTATTTCTCTATCTATAGGTACCGAATCACTGTTTTCTCCCTGGTGTACTGTTTCCCATTGTTCATCATGGGTGTCACCTGCACGATCATTGGAGTTACTCTTGGGAGAGGAGAGATTCCAGAAGACACCTGTGACAAGTACCATGAGCAGCTGAAGGCTAAATGAAAAGCAGAAGGAAGGGATGGATGGAGGGAAGGAAAGAGAAAGAGAAGAAGGGGGGACAGATAGAGGAGGGGAAAGAGAGAAGGGCAAGGACAGAGGAGGGAAGGAGAGAGAAGAGGGGATTAAAGAAGAGGGTGAAGAGGAGAGTAAGAGAGAGTATACAAGGTGGATGAGAAAATTCCAGCATTCAAACCTTCAGGGAGACATGTCACTCAGGATAAAAGCAACTCTGAGTAGATGTCAGAGTACAGCAGAAATGCTCTGATCAAGCACTGTAAAAAGCGGCTACATATGTAGAAATAAAATCAACTAGATTCCATTTAAGAGAAACTTTGACAACTTCAGAAAAAGTAATTGAGAATGGGCTACAACAGAGACTGACAAAACAGCTTGTCCATAAGAATGTAACTACTCTATGGCAGTCAGACATTCACTGACCTGCCAGGGGCTGAGGTTTGCTAGTGAGAACAAAGAGATTATGCAAAAGAAAAGTCCCATCAAACAAAGGCAGCATTTAGAATGTGAGATATGAGAACATATTTCTAACATCAGTTAGTGCTTTCTTCTTTGGCAGTGGCCCAGTCTACACAAGGATTCTTTATAAGAACTTCAACCATGCCACAAGGGGCCAAGCCCCAGGTGCTCTGCAGGTCCTTTTCATGCTTTCAAAACTAGTATTGTAGGCTCAGATATTTTAAAACCTACTTTTAATAAGGGTTCTTAAACACTTTAACTCTCCCCCATCCCACCTAGTCTACCATCCAAAGGTAGGGGAGGACAGATGGTTAAGTAGGACAAGGAGATATGAACTGTTTAGAAGTAGTTCTTTGTTTGTCAGGATACCAGCCGAGTAGTGTCAGCATGCCAAACACATATCAACAGTGGTACCATGATACAGCAGAAACAGCCAGGCTGTTGCTGAATCAGCATGAGCCCGCAGAAGTATCCAAGACCAGCCAGAACTCCAGGAGTAGATAGTTCTCTGCTGTGCCTCTCTCTCAATGAAGCAAAGAACAGCTATCAGCTATGATCAGTGAAGATCAAAGATCAGCTAAGACTTGAGACCAACAAGGTGTTGCAATGCTAGTTACGCAAGCATGTAATCACTGTCCATTGAGTTCTATTTATAGTCTCTCCAACATCATGTGTCCTTAGGTGGGTCTTACCTCAGCAAAACACCACTGTGAGTTTGCATCGCATGACATATCCAGAAACTTTCTGCTTTACAGTACCATGTTACCATTATTACCATCTTACACATTATTTGCCAAATTCTGCTGTGTGATTGAAGCATACGTTCTCTTGACTTCTCTGGACTACAATCTCTCTGTGATGATCCCAAGGAAATACTCCACAGAAGACTTCACCTCAACAGTGCTGAGTTTTATTAATCACAGCTCATTATTTTCAACCTTAGCTTATCTGCAACCACTAAGTCTTAATCCAAACTGTAAACTATCATGTGAGTGTTCCCAGTAAAGTCTTTGTTTACATCAGGAACCAAACCTCCATTGTTGATATTTCTCTCAATATTCTAATCTTTCAAGCTACTACAGAACATCTCATTAAGCTGGGAGCACTTGATGCCTTTTCCATCTCAAAGTTCCAAAAGT
Source organism: Rhynchomys soricoides (assembly GCA_019843965.1). Taxonomy (NCBI): domain Eukaryota; kingdom Metazoa; phylum Chordata; class Mammalia; order Rodentia; family Muridae; genus Rhynchomys; species Rhynchomys soricoides. Next base: position 3,883,555 of record JADRCH010000153.1, on the reverse strand, counting down.
TTCCACAATCTTCAAAGTAACAACACTGACAACCACAACAACAAGATCAGAGCCAAAAACATAAAACAAAAATTAGAAGCAACAATAGCAATAAAACCCTTAAACTACATGGCCAGGTTCATCAGCAATAATCCTCCTTTCTACTACAGTTTGGTTTAGTTACATGTTGATGCTACAATAAAAGACTCTGACCAAAACCAAATTGTGGAAGGCAGAGTTTATTGCATTGTATACATGTAGACCTCTTTCTGTCTTTGAGGGATGCCAGGCAGCAGCTCAAAGGAGGACTGTTGGGGTAGGGATCATAGAAGGATGCTAGTTATTGGTTTTCTCACTGCCGTATGTTCATCTAGTGTCCTGAATAGTCCTGACCCACCTGCCTAAGGATGCTACCCAAGCAGGCTGAATCATCCACTAGTCATAAATCAAGAGAACCTTTTGTTATGGCCACAGGTTAATTGGACTGAGGATATTCTTCAATTAAATTTTCTTCTTCTAAAGTGACTGTAGATTGTAGCAATTCAACAATGAAAGGTAACTAGCAAAACAGTATACCTATGATGCAGGGTCTTTGGGAGGTGACTATGATGTTCAGCATAACCCTTGGGATTGATAATAAACTTAGTGCAAAAAAGAAAAGAAAAAAGAAAAAGAAAAAGAAAAAAGAAGAAGAAAAACAAACAAGAGAGACCACTCACATCTTCTGCCATGTAAAGTTATCGTTAAGAAATTTACATGAATAAAATGGCATCTATGTCTCTAGTCTGGACTATGAACAAGTACAAGATTCTTGGTGCCTTATTTTTAGACTTACTAGTCTCCAGAAAATGTCAGATTTATATTACCTATTTTTCCATAATATTTTCTTCTAGAAGATAAAATGGATTTAAAACAATGCTTAGTATTTCAATAATCATGGTAAGGGCTTCCTGTCTTTGTTTAAAATGTATTTCACATATAAAATGATGAGTATAGAGGATCTATTTCACAGGAATTTTAGAATGAGTACATACAGTAAAGCATAATATGATATCTACCATGTATCTGAGTTCTAAGTGGTAACAATTTTGTGACCAATATCTTTTTATCCTTCCTGCTTACTTTTAATACTTGAATACAAATAACAATTAATGGTAACAAGGTGTTTTATGTCTTCAAAACTCTACCTAAAATATATTTTTAAAGTAATGGAGAACTTAAATTTGTCTATGTTCTCTTGCTTTGGCTTATTTTTTGACATGTTGAAAAACAAAAGGAAGTTTAAAATTTGTAGATTTGATTTGATGCAGGTCATACTTGGCATTAATGAAGTCATGTTTTCTATTGTAGTGTTTATGTTCATGCTCCTTTTCAGACTCTCACCTTGTGTTTTCAATAGTCTCATTCTAGCTTCTATTCCTCACCAATTCCTTTTGACATTACACCTCTCTATGAGGCCCAAAGAAAAATCTTACAAAACTATGGATGTCAGACTTCCAGAAGATAATGCATTCATAGAGCAAAAGGTTAAAACTCAAAAAGAAAGTAACTGAAATTCAAGGAAAATAGAGTTTACATATAGCTAGTTTCAGATTTACTGTGTTCCAACTTACGTTTTTTTGACATTGTGACAGTATAAAATTCATATTCACTTAGTAGCAGCTGGATTTCAGATTTTGAATTTGGATATTTGTCAGACTACGGTTAGGTGATATAATCTCTTTGATGTTGGACAGGATCAGTGAGCCACATCTATCATAACATGAGTTAAATACAATAGGATTCTAAGCAGGTGCTGTACTTCATATCCTGTGTTGTGACATTGCAGGGTCTAGTAGGTCAGGTGTACAGGTGCATTTTCTTAAACTTCTAATTGGAAGCAGCACCTTCTTTATGAATATGTTGCTGTGAAAATTTAGTCTGTGCTTCAGTGCCTATTTATATTAATATTTTGAATCATTCAAAAGTCTAGTACTGACCTGGAAGCTTCCTTCCTGTTCCATGTTTTCATAGTTCTGAAAGCTGTGTTCAAACAGCTGTGGAAGAAAAGCTATCAATGGTCTTACCTAGATATGAATGCTGTGAGCTACAATGACCCACTGGTATAATAGTGGCAAAATGTTATAGGAATAACCAGCTACTTTTTATTTGTATACTAGGCTCATTCCACATGAAAGACCTCATGCCTTGTACTGTAAACCTAGGCAAGAATCCATGACTGGAGAGGTCACATGCCCTAATACTATTATTTTACTAAAAGGCATAGTATTAAGTTGACTATTACATACATGTCTTTATATAAGACCTGTACAAGATCAAGCCAGTCAACGCTCCAACATAGAGAGGGAGAGACTTCTGAGATCCATCACTCAGCTAAAGAGCTCTTGGCAGTAGACAGCAGATGGATACGCGGGAGACTATGTTCTTCAGTGGTGTTGCTCATGACTAGTTTGCCTATGCTTCCAATGGATGGTGTCCTATACCCATGCAGATAAGGACATCACTAATTAGACTCAGAAATTAAAAAGAAAAAAACAATGTTAGGAGTAGAATGTGGTAGGAGAAGAGAGGATTTGCTATGTGCTGTGGGGAGATATGGGAAGTGGATATGACCTAAACCCTCTGTTTTCATGTATGAAATACCAAAGAATAAAGACAAAACTTGTAAAGCTGATGTTTAGAATGTATGATGGTTTGTATGTGCTTGGCCCAGGAAGTGTCACTATTTGGAGGTGTGGACTTGTTGGAATAGGTGTAGTCGTGTGGGTGTGTGCTTCAATACCCTGTCCTAGTTGCCTGGAAGCCAGTATTCTGCTAGCATCCTTCAGATGAAGATGTAGAACTCTCAGCTTTTCCTGCATTATGCCTGCCTGGATACCTCCAAGTTCCCACCCTGATGATAATGGACTGAACCTCTGAACCTGCAAGCCAGCCCCAATTAAATGTTGTTCTTATAAGAATCACCTTGGTCATGGTGTCTGTCCACAGCAGTAAAACCCTAACTAAGACAAATGTTTTTGTTCTTTCCTGAAAAACTTTTTTAGAACTCTTGAAACTACTACAGGATGTGAATTGCCTAAAATTCAAGGAGATCTTTTGCTTATCAAAGTTCTATTTTTTTGAAAGCCCCTAGACTTTCTTTTCCCTGCAGAGACATCAATTACTTCAGCATATGGCAAGAAAAGACTAGGTAGATTCATACATTATCCTTAATGTATACCTTTAATCAAAGGGATGACTTTTCTTGACTTCTCATTAAATTTGCCTTTTAAAGAATATTTAATTTTACATTTAACAGGGAGGCAACCTAGAGCAGAATTTCCTTTGATCAAGGCTTGAATGTGAAAATCAAGTTCCACTGGGATCAAACTTAATGGAATTTCCTGCTTCTTTTCTTGTCATAAATAATAATTGCTCATTTACTACCAAAGTATCCCTAGATTATTCTTTGCAGACATGGTCTTCAAAGCCAGACACATTGTACTGTCGGCATTTGAAATTCCTACTCCATCATTTATGCATGAGAAAAATGGTGCTGAGACACTCCAGTGAAGGATTCTGATCATTGTGACTTCCATGTGTGTTTCTAGAGAGCAAAGTAGCAGTGCATAACATTCCCAGCATTGAATTTCTGCTATCATTCCCCTTCTGCATTAGACCCTTTCTTTTATAGCTATTGCTCTACTGTGTAAAAGTTCTCACGAACTGTCACACTAGACACTCTTTGGTCTGTTTCTATGAAGAATTTTTCCATCACAAGGTATTCAAATTGGTGTTGAACAGAAATTCCAAGGACTGGTAACCTTAATTTTTCTCTAATTATAAAAAATATCAATCTTCAGAGAGTGCCCACTGCTTTTCCCTCCAGTACCACACAAAGACAATTGGGATCACAAAGTCAAAACTAGAAGAAAAAAATGTATATCTATTAATTTTCAACATTAAACATTCAAGATATTAGTCATAAACAGTTTTCACCATTTGTTTATCAGTGAGGAGTAGTCAAATCTAGGAAAAGCAATCAAAATGTCAAAATAATTGCAATGGTTCCCACAGAGGCAGTGAAACATAATTCAGAAAATATATTTTTAGTTCTAGCTTATTTTTTATTATTTTTCAAAATATCCTTATAAGAGTTATAGTCTGAGGCAGTGAAGTGGAAGATTAAATATTTTCTACATAAATAGGGAAGAACCTCTTCTATTCATAGTGAGGAATAAGCAGTGCCTATTGAGAAATATTTTGCCTCATGCAAAGTTCTTGTAAATACAAAAATGTGTTTGTATTCAGGATAAATAATAGTCACTAAAGGCAGTACAAAGTTTTTCAACAAACACTGCCCAGTGGGTATTTATGAAATAAGTAGAACATAAAGATATAAAATGTAGTTTGAATGTATGAAAGAAAAATGATTTTGTTTACACATGTGTAATGCTTGGGTTGTAAAATTTGCTTTTGATTTTTTACTTTTATGAATTTTAGACTGACTTCACTCTCAGTCTCCCACTAGGAAATGAAGGAAATAGGGCATAGTGGCACATTTATTTAATCCCAGCACTCAGGAGATTGAGGCAGACAGATCTCTGAGTTTGAGGCCAGCATGTTCTACAGAGTAAGTTCCAGGATAACCAGGGCTATACAGAGAAACCCTTCCTTGAGAAATCCAAACCAAGAAACCAAACAAGTGAAGAGCAACAAAGAAATGAAGGAACCTGAACATTATTAGAAATGAAAAATAAAATAGGCCTTTATCAAAACACTGGCAGTTTCTTGTAAACTAATTATGCATTTCCTTACCTCCTAGCAAATGGAGGAGTACATAAATACCTCAGATGTTTAAAGCTGTGCTCATATACCTTCAAAATGGAAGTTCACAGTTATTTAAAATTTCTGACCAGAAAAATATTCCAAATATCTCTAAAATGACAAATTATGGACACATGTTTGCTACTCTGAAACAAAAAGGATGATTTTATAGATACTTGTAATCACCTCTATCACCCGAGAAAATGACAATGGGAGATGAAGAATGTTAATTTCATATGTTTGAATAAAATACTTATATAAGTATATATTTATATAGCAAAAAAAAATCACGGAGAAAAGGGATATCACCTTGAGATTTGGGTAGTGGTTCAAGGGAGGGTATCTGGGAGAGACTGGAAAGAGGAAGGTAGAGAAAAATGATATAACTCTATTTCTATTAAAAACATAGTAAAAAAGTAAGTTTAGAAATGGAAAATCATGAAATGACAAAATTATGAACAGATAAGTAGTTTCTGGGAATTAAGAAGTGAGTGTGACCCTAAAAGGAAAAAATGAGCTGACGGTTATGGAAACCATCCTTTTTCTTGACTTTTGATCTCACCATCCTGGTAGTTATGTACCATGGCTTTGCAAGCTCTTACCATTTCAGGGACCTTTGTAAAGACTATGGGAGACTGCTCTGTGTTTGCTTATCACTACTTATATTAACCTATAATTTCCCCAAATTCAAATTCTATGCTTATGAAGATGTTTACAATTCTTTCAAATGCCTACAAGGGCAAACTCAGTATATATACACATAATCAAAATAATACAAATAAATAACCTGATACTGGTGATATATTTTCTATTTAGAACTAGATGAGAACTCCCTGGTCTGAACCAGGCAGTTGGTGACATATAACACCAGTACTGTTGTCTGAGTCCTATCTATGTATTTGTAGTTTATCTATATTAAAATCATTAGTTGTTATAGCATCTGTATCAGAGTACCACAAAATAGCTAATATGTACCTTTTTACTGTTCTAACTTTAACACTAGTGGTGTATGACAGTTGACATAATACTGGCACTAAAATCTCTTAGCAATATTACACTGTTTACGTCCAGGCACCTATAGTAATGAAAGTGCTAGTTATATTTAAAAGTTCCCTTGGTGAAGCAGTAGATATTAAATTGATTGTTTAAACTTATTAGATGTCTGGAATATTATATTTGAGGAAACATGAGATCTGCACAAAGCACTTAGGATACAAACGGAATGCTGTTTGTGAAGAGATACTTGTGTGCTTTTTTTGAGTTATGAGGTGTGTGTGTGTGTGTGTGTGTGTGTGTGTGTGTGTGTGTGTGTAGGTATATACTCATGTGTTGGTGGTTCGAATGAGAAATGTCCCTTATTGGCTACTGCATTTGAACACCTAGTGGCTTGGGTTGGAGATGTCATGAATTGTATTGGTCGTTTGCGAGAGGAAGTATGTCACCAGAGACAGGTTTTGAGAGTTCCCAGCCTCACTTCACTTCTGTGCAGTTGAGATGTCATCCATAGTTATCCTTTTTTAAACATAAGATGATCTTTCTCTTTCATATACACATAGACATGCACACACACACACACACACACACACACACACACAGAGAGACATAAGACACATATAGTCTCATGTCCAGGTTGAATTCCTGGTCTTGCTTTTGTCCCCCAGATGTTGAGACTGCAGATCAGCGGCCCACAGCTGGCCTAGAAGTCCCTTTCTTAGAGAATAGAAAAGGGACTTTCTTCCAGGTGTTGCTTTTTCCTTATGTTGACAAAACATCTTTTAATGTCCATGAAACATATCTACAAAATATAGCATATATTTGAGGCCTATTATAAATTGGTATTTAACTCATTCCCAGGGTTTTAAGACATAAAACATTTTCATAGATTCTACTATAAAGTAGTTCAAGATTGGGTAAGGAAATGGAATAAGATATCATAAAACCCAGAGAAATAACAACCTTGTAGAAAACACATAAAGTAAGCTTGAAAGAAAGTCAAACTTCTATACAGGAGAAATAAAAGCAAAATAAGACCAATAAAAAATAAATTGAGTCTTCACAGGCTTAGGAAAGTTTTGAACTATAATAAAGGTGCTTGAACTTCAGACTTCAGTAGTAGTAGAATCGACTGGGTTATGTTTCAAAATTCATCCTATAAGTCTCAGTCTTTTGACTGGAGTGTTTATCCTATTTACTCTTCAGGTTTAATCGGATGTCTTTCTGTAGGTATTTCTTTTGCTGTAACTCTTACAATATTTGTTGCCTGCTGGGCCCTAGAAAACTTTATGAAGTCTACATTCCCTGTGTTGTTTTAGGCATTGGCAAAGTTCTATGGATCTGACTGTGAAGAAGTTCCTCAGTGGTTAGGAGTGCACACTGCCCTTCTAGAGGACCTGAGTTCATTTCACAGCACTCATGTGGGTGGCTCACAGCTGCCTGTAATGCTAGGGCACCTAACTTCCTCCTGTGGTCTATAACGACACCCATACTCATTAAACACATAAATAAATAAGTAAATAGTCTAATTAATTAAACAAACATAAGTGAAATAAACAAAATAAAATTTATAACTTGTATGAATCTATCCTCAAATCCACTGATTCTATTCTTTGCCATCTTCACTGCCTTATTTCATTTACTTGGTAAGAATTTATTCTTTAGTATATTTTCATTCCAAAAATTTAATACTGGTTATTTTAGTTAATTTCTTTTCCTTTTGTGAGATTTCATAGTTTTTTTCATTTGTTTCAAGATGAAAGACGGCTATCAATTTCTTGTTGAAACATTTTATTTTGACTGCTATAAAATAATTGTTAACCAGTTTTGGAATGTTATTTTGAAGCTTCTGGCAACTGTAGACATCTCCTCATGTTTGGTAAGTGAACATCTTTCTTGATATGATACATGATATTTTGCTACACCATAAACATTCTTCTACTGTGCAAGGAAAGTCTATTTCCACTAAGTTAGGGAATTCTGGATCCAATTTTCTGTTTTATCTTAACTTGAAGTCAACTTCTTTAGGTTTATCATTAAGTTCTTGATCAACTTTGAGGAGACTGTTTTCCTATTCATATTTAAACAGTCATAGCTTTTGAAGACATCAGTTGCTACAAGTCTGACCCTCAGTCCAATCTAAGCTACTTTAAGCATAAAAAAATTAACTTTAGGAAACTATGTAGTCCAGTATTTCCTTTATAGAAGGGGAATGGATGTTGGTGTATATGGAGAAGTCTTACTTATTATTGTGTGGTTTCTTTTTTATTATGTGATGGAACTGTCTAGTTTTTGGAGCTGAAATTTTAGTTTTCCACATCACAACTTAGATTCAGACAAAGAGTGCCTCTGAGACTAATGTGTGTTGCCCATTCATTTTGTGATAGCACTGTTGGAGAAACTGCTTCCAACCACACAGAACTTGATCAGCCATTAAAGACTGCTTGTTTTCTCAGGCAATGGATAGAAAAATATTTTGTAAGGGATGATATGCAAAAGCTCGTACCACTCATATACACTGAGTCTAAATTTATGTATCTTAGTGTGTTAATTTTAAACTGAGAATAAATAATACACCCAGATATCGCTTCTGTAAAAAGAAATCCTTAATCCTAAGAAAGGAACTCAAACACATCTCCAGGAGAGCACTGATAATCTAGGTTTCACTTATCGTTGACAGAAGAAAAAGTATAAGCATCATAAATCTAGACACAAATTGCAATGAAAAATAAATGACAGTAAGGTCTGCCAGTGGCTGCTATGGAGAGTAATATTGACATTTCAAAGTAAAATACAATATTACAACATAGGGGGATTATAAAATTATGATTTTATTTTAGTGATTTAAGAGTCAAATGGAAGGTAATTATGAAAAATGAAGAAGAAAGGAGAAGAGAAAAGGTACCATCTGCAAAGTTATTGTACCATTTATATTACTAGCTAAAGACTTATTTCACCCAAATAACATATGCTCAAAATTAAACTGACTCACAAGTCAACTGTTGCTACCAAAAAGAGTCTGGGCAACACTGAAGGTAGTTATGTGCTTGACTTAAATGTGTGGATGTGGTCATTCATTGTATCTGTTATTAAGCAACACTCTATTTTTATTAATTCTTTTTTATTTTATTTTTATTTTTGGATATTTACTTTATATGCATTTCAAATGTTTTCCTCTTTGGAATCCCCCTATTCCATTCTCCTTCCTCCTGCCTCTATGAGGGTATTCACCCACCTACCAACTCACTCCAATCTTCCCTTCCTGGCATTCACCTATACTGGGGCATCTAACACCCTCAGGCCCAAGGGTTTCTCCTCCCACTGATGGCCAATAAGGTCCCCCTCTGCCACATATGTGGCCAGCACCATGGGTCCATCCATATGTATTCTTTGGTGGTGGTCCAGTCTCCTGGAGCTCTGGGGACTCTGGCAAGTTGACACTGTTGCTCCCTCCATGGGGCTGTAAAACCCCTCAGCTCCTTCAGTCCCTTCTCCAACTCCTCCATCTGGGACCCCACGCTCAGTCTATTTTTCAAAAAGAGACAAACTGTTTTTAACAGGAAGAACTGAGAAAACTAGGAACTATTTGTGATGCTTACCTGAGAATTTTCATTTTACGTCATGTTAAATACACCACAAATATTGGATGTGTTGAGCCTGTATTGGAGCATACTGCTTTTTCATAATATTTAATTCTCAGTATCTCTGAATGGTTGTGTGTGGTGAGATCAACATGATTTGTACGATGGTGAAAATTTAGTGATTTTTCTGCTCTTAGGCATTTATTCTTGTTACTTAAACTGGGAGATAGTTTCTTGGAGAAGTACTCTAGAAACTAATTTTGTCAGTCAGAAGTCAGAAAGATTTCAGGGGCTGACCTCCTCAAAGCAGGTATTCTAATTATTTCAATCAAAGAACATAACATGGTTAAAAATATGTATCCAGTTACCACATATAGTATACAAAAATATTTTATGGAGCTATTAAATAATGCTTATAGATTATTATAAAGGATTACTTGTGTAATGCTGTGAAAATTTTAAATTATTTCATTTGTTTACATCTCAAATGTTGCCTCCCCTCCTGGTCTACCCTCTGACAGTTCTTCACCCTATCCCCCATCTCCTTCACTTCTGAGAGGGTGCTTCCCCCCTGGGGCAAAAGTCTCAACAGGATTAAGCACCTACTCTCCTACTGAGCTGAGACAAGGCAATGCTCTTCTATATATGTGCTAGGGGTCTCGAATCCAGCCAGTGTATATACTCTTTGGTTCATAGTTCAGTCTCTGGGAGCTCCAACTGGTCCAGGTTAGTTGACATTTTTGGGCTTCTTCTGAGGTTGACACCCCCTTTAGCTCCTTCAGTCCTTCCCCTAACTCTTCCATTGCGGTTCCTGACCTCAGTCCAATGGTTGGCTGTATGTTTCTGTATCCTTCTCAGTCAGCTGCTAGTAGGATAGCCATGCTAGGCTCCTGTCTGTAAGCACAGCATAGCATCAGTAATAGTGTCAGGATTTGGTGCCTGCCCATGGGATAGATCCCAATTTGGGCCAGTCACTAGTCAGCCTTCCTTCAGTCTTTTCTTCATTTTTGTCCCTGAATTTCTTTTAAACAGGAACAATTCTGGGTCAAAAGTTTTGAAGGTGCATTGGTATCCCATCCCTCTACTCAACAATTTTTACTTACATTTTCCTGTTGTAAAGTTTCTAGAAATTTCCAACACTCCATCGTTCTCATATCTGTACATGTGACATGTATTATTGCATATAGTAAGACTTTTTATAGAGTCTTGACTGATCATTCTCTCCTTTCCCTCCTCTCCTTTAGCCTTCCCTTCCTTTCTCCTCTCCTGTTATTTTTCATCTCCCTTTGCCTCTCTGTTTCTGTCTCTGTCTCTCTCCTTTATTTTCAGATGTGATCTTACCACGTGATACATGCTGGTTTCCACCCTATGGGCTCACACTACCTTCCTGCCTCAGCACCACCATGTCCAGGCATGTTACTTTGTAAACACCATTATTGACCTCTTAAGAATGTTAAAATGGTTCAAAAGCTCATGGGAAGCTCGGCATTGTTATTTCACTCACCTATCTTTGCTTCCTTCTTCTCAAACCTGCTTGCAATTATCTTCTTAAATAAGGTCCTGTTTTTCTCCAGGTGTATTGAGGTACAATTGAAGAATGAAAATGTATTCATCATACGCAGCATCTCATTTTGACATTGCATTTCCTGTGAGATGATAACCACAATCAAGCAAATTAGCATACCCCTTATCATGCAGGGCTATTTTATTAAGAGATGAGAATGTTGAAGATTTGCTTACAACAAATTTTAAGCAAATAACACCCCTTAATAAAAACAATCATCATGCTGTATATCAGATATCATACAGCCTTTTATTCTATGTAACCAAAACATTGTTCCTTTTATAACACTGACCTATTTTCTGTAAGTTCCCAGGCCCTGGAACACCACTATAGTTTCTATAAGTTTAAGTCATACTGTGGGTATGTGTGTGTGTGTGTTAGGTATTGAACTCAGGGCCTCATGTATGCCAATCAAGTACTATATCACTGGAAAAACATCCCAAGCCCAGAATTTGAAAAATTTCAATTACTCTTAAGAAGAAGGTCATGCAGCACTTGTATCTCTGTGACTAATTACTTGGATGTTAAGCAATTAAGAATTTGAAAGGATTTGGTAGGCAGTTATACTGCTGTAAAATAGAATTAGAAGAGAATCCAAAATGAACACAGGTAACAGGAAATTGCCTTCTAAAAATAGGAACTAAAAAAGCTAAAGAGCTCAACTTATGAGAGATAGGTAAACATGGGAGAATGTTATCATACACAAGACTGAGGGTGGACTCTTACAAGTTTGAAACCTGATCCAGAAGAATGTGGAGGAGAATATGGTTCCCAGGGAACCACCCCTGAGCTCCCCATGAGGTAAGATGACCATCTCCCTTGTAAGGTGAGAATGGGAAAGTCCAGCAAACTCTTAGCATAAAGTCAATAGGCCCAACTACCATAAAATTTCATAGTTGCCCCAGACTTCCAGTACAATTAGGGTGATGTGTGGAGTCTACACATGAGTCTTGTATTTGGAGAAAGAAGTAGCCAAGACACTCCTAGAGCCCATACTGCTTGAACTTGACTAGGGAGTCATTTATGAATGAATATTGCCATCCAGTCAGAAACCTACATACACCACCTTCACTAGGAACCTAGAATATTCAGCAGCACCAGTACAGCTGGCTACAGCTTCACAAGGCCAACACCAACCAGATGAAAATCCATGTCCTCAGAACATAACTCAGGCAATGCCCTTCACTATGAAAGGAGGTGGAAGGCGACAGCTACTCCTTTAAGAACTGAGAAATAAAGAGACTTGTGTGCTAGGACACAGCTTAAAGGCAGTCAAAAGGCTTAGAGTAGGCATGAAACTAATGTTCTTCCTTTAAGTCATTTTACTGATGGTGATGAATGAAACTGAGAGAACACTGGACATCATGCTTCATCGATATCACCTACACCTGAAAGTAGACACTGAGGGCCCATGCCACCAGTCAGTTGCTTGGTGGACATCATCGAGGCTGAGAGTGCAAGCTATAATTTTCTATCCCCACAGTCACCTGTAGTCATTTAGCATGATTTCCTACAAATTTATCATGTTTAGAAAATGAAAATTTATTCCTGCACCCTGTCCCTTTTTGTGCATATGTGTGTGTGTGTGCAGTGTATGAGGGAATGTATATGAACATTTTAGCATGTGTGTGATCTTATGAAGAGCAGAGCTTTATGTTATGAATCTTTCTCAGTAGCTTTTCCACATTATTCTTTAAGGTAAAGTCTTTCCATTAAATCTACAGCTTATTGATTTAGCAACTCTAGCTTCCTTGCTCTGGGTATCTTCTATTACTTCCAACTACTGAGAGTGTAATTATAGGTGAGTCATGTTGCCCATGAGCACGTAAGTTAGCTCTGGGCCAGTTCTCTTGCTTGAGCGTCAAGAATTTTGATCACTTTATCTACTGAACCATTGCTTCAGCAATTTCCTTATTTTGAGCTAAATGGCACTGCACTGCCATTTACCCTATCTATTTATCAACAAAGTTGATGAGTAGCTTAACTTCATATCTTGGCTATTATGAATAACATCACAATGAACATGAGTATACATCTATTTCTGATCAATATCTCTGTACCCATTGCCTGTATAAGACACAGTACTGCTACACAGGTTGATATTATAATATGGACACATGCCACACAAGAGTCTCTGTGTATATACATGGTCCTTGGTGTAAGTGGTTAACAATAGTGTGAAGTTTGAGTGGGCTTTTAATATTGAGGACTTATTGAGAGTGATTAGGTTATTTTCAGCTCCCTATCATTGGTGGGAAGCTATCAATCATTTCTTTTCTCTGACTTGACCTGACCACTGGTTCTGAGATGTGCTCTGTCTTTGCCATTTACTGCTCTGGTCAGAGATCAACCAATGAGCTGCCTAATCTTGGGCTTGAAAGTCTCGAACTTTGACACGGAATAAAGGTCTTTCTATTCCCTTTTTAGCGTGGATCAGACATTTTGTTCTAGTAGATGAAATTAATATAAATATGATAGGAATTGATTCTTTTCCCCGTTGCTTTTCTTTCTCTTCTGCAATATAGTATACATGGCATTTGTCCCTTCTGAAGAAAACAACAGCAAAGTACTATCTGGGAAATGGAAAACAATCTTTACAAGATCATGGAATGGCTCAGAGTTTTTTCTTTCCAGGTTCCAGAGCTAGGAAAAACATAATCTTGTTCTCTGTAAACAACCCAGTCTTAGATATTTTGTCATAGCACCAGAAATGAACAAAAACAAAATTTTTACCTATTACTTTTACTCATGTTATTTATTTTCTTGCTACCAAGTCTTTTGAATTCGTGATATATTTTGTATATTACTGCTTGGCTACAGGTATTTTTTGACAATACTTTCTGTTATTTGGTGGGGGTTGCCTTTTGCTCTGTGGGTTGTTTTGGTTGTTATGTAGATGGTTTTCTTTTTATGCAACTCAGATCTCTTTTATTGTATTTTCAGGGTTATACAAAACAATGACAACAACAAAATAACAGGAAATATTTCTTAAGCAACATTATTAACTCTTTCCTATTTGAATTCTTCTAGATTTTTTAAAGTTTCAGGGCTTCCGTTCAAGCTTAATCTATTTTGAGTCTATTTGGTTATCCTGTATGACATCAGGACCTAGTTTCATCCATTTGTGGATGTGTAACCAAGAGCTTACGAAAATTGTCCCTTCCCTATCGTGTGCACATATCATTCCTATTAAATGTGAATTAGCTATAAATGCATCTATTCATTTATGTCGTATGGGTTTATCAGTCTGTTTTAATTCTAGTGTAATTTTATTACCATAATTTTGTAGCATAACTTGAAATCATGAAATGTGATGTCCCATTTTTTGTTGTTGTTGTTGTTGTTTTCTTGCTTATTGATGAAACCATGTTCTGATTTAGCTCCATATTCCTCAAGTATGGGTCAAAATCAAGAATTATGTCACATTCCTCATCAAACCTTTGATTCCTAAGTATGTGGTGGTGTTTCTTACTATTCTAAAATAAAACTATTTTAACAACACCAAATAGGGGTTAGAGTGTTAGCTTAGTGGTTAAGAGTGTATACTGGTTTTGCGGAGGACCAGAGTTTGAGTACAAGCTCCAAAAAGGGACAGCTCGCAAACCAATAGAAGTCCAGTTTCACTGAGACCTTAGCCTTTTCTCATCTGTGAGCACTTGCACTTACACACACACATCTAACGAAAAATAAAAATAACTTATATGTGTGTGTGTGTGTGTGTGTGTAATAAATTTCTCCCATCAAAATAATTACATTACTGATGTCGATTGACTCCGATATTTTATGGTGGTATGGTACTAAGCTACATGCTTCATATGTCTGAAGCACCTTGTATTATTTTACTTTCAAATACACACACACACACACACACACACACATATGGCTAATGACTACTACTTGTGCTGCTCTTAAATCTGTAAAACATTTTTAAAAACCTATTAAAATAATTAATACCCAAATCCTATAGCTTTTGAACGGATAATTGCTTTGCTTTCCCCTTTTCTTTTGAAGCTTCTTAACGAATCACACGACAGATATTCAAGATTTGTTGAATGAATTAATGCCTTCCTGTCTCCTTACCAAGTTTCTTCAATACAGTGCTTATTGCTAATATGTGAACTGGCAAATGCATTATTCTTTTCAAGGAACAAAAATATTCCCACCCAAGAAGATGTTTCATTTATTTTATTTTGGAAGACCACTTAGAATGTATTTTGCTACTGAGGAGCATGGGGCTTGCTGAGAGACAAGTTCTGTGACATCTTTACCACAATTGGGATTTATAAGCTCCGAGACTCTATTCAGTAATCTCCAAGGATGATAGATTACAGGTGCTGTGAGTGTGGTTTCCATTAGGCTGATGAAACTTCTCCAAAGACATTCTGCCCTTACTGAATTAGGATGAATGGTTCACCTATCAGTGGACCGAGGTGCTGCAGTGATAAATCTGACCTCAAAAGGCCAAAAAGTAAAGATTCAAAGCGAGTGTAAAATTAAAACTCTGATAAATAAAACACTATGAAGACTCAGAGATTCAGTCTTTAAGTGGTTGGCGATTGGAAAGACTGGGCTTGCCAAATGAAATGGGAAGCTCATTGTGGTTGGCCAGCTGGAGCAGAGTAAAGTATTGGGAGCAGTGAATCTTGCTCGCTTTCATCTTTATGAAGGTATTTTATTTATGGCCTCACTGAAAATGGTTATCCTTAGGAAATGAAACATCTCAGAGAGCATGTTTGAACTCCAAAGCGCTTTGGAAGTTCTTGCATTTCATAAGTCAAAGTGCCTTAAAAAGAAGCTAATGAGTCTACCGTCCACACACTGGGGTTCAGTATTATCTGCACCAGTTGAGAAATTAAAACACTGTAAAACGTGCATAAAATTTTATCTGCATTTGAGTTGATACAAATGAATATGTAATAAATATATATTATTGCTAAAGAAGAACAATTCTATTTTCTGAATCAGACTAGGTGAAGACTTTCTTAAATAATCAACACACAAATATACAGTACTGAGTAAGTTTTATCTTCAATAAGTTTCTTCTGTTCTCTCTGTCTGTCTGTCCGTCTGTCTGTCTGTCTGTCTGTCTCTCTCTCTCTCTCTCTCTCTCTCTCTCTCTCTTTCTCTCTCTCTCTTTCTCTCTGTGTGTGTGCCTATTCTAGATATTTTTATATGGAACAGTGGAGAAAATACCACAGCACTATTTCACTTCCTGGAGCCCCTTTAATACTTGAACCATACATTTTGTATTTTTCCTTTCTAAGCTTGCCACGCTTGTTCAATACACACTTCCTGAGACTTAACCAGAGAACAAAGTCTCTGCTGGGTTTTTCTTGAAACTTCCTTTGTCAATGCAATTAATATAAATCTCTTTACCTTATCCTTAGGTAGACTCTTCAGACAAGGGCAAAAAGCAGCCACATTCTTTATCAAAATACCACAAAACAGTCTCTATACCACATACTGAAATTCTTCTCCTCTGAAACCTCTTGGACCAGTCCCGCACAGTTCAAATTACTCTCAGCAACATAGTCTTCCATATTCCTACTAGGATGGTCCATTAAGCCCCATTTAAAGCATCCCACCACTTTCCAAATCCAAAGGCCCCAAATCCCCATTCTTCTAAACAAAAGCATGGTCAGATCTATCACAGCAATACCCCAGTCCCTGGCACCAACTTCTGCCTTAGTTAGGGTTTTACTTCTGTGAACAGACACCATGACCAAGGCAATTCTTATAAGGATAACATTTAATTGGGGCTGGCTTACAGGTTCAGAGATTCAGTCCAGTATCATCAAGGAGGGAGCATGTCAGCATCCAGGCATGCATGGTGCAGGAGGAGCTGAGAGGTGTACATCTCCATCTGCAGGTCTCTAAGAGAAGACTTACTTCCAGGCAGCTAGGACTAGGGTATTAAAGCCCACCCCTACAGTGACACACTTACTCCAACAAAGCCACATCTTCTGATAGTGCCACTCCCTAGCCCAAAAATATATAAACCATCATACTGCTTAAACAATTACAAATGAAATTTGGTGATTAATCAGAAAAATGATTGAATATATAAATTTCAAAGAAAATATCCATGAATTTTCAAATGATTAACAGACACAATGCATCAGATAGAAGCACACATATAGAGTGAGTTTTTATTTGTACACTTCTCTTACAAAGATCCTATTACAGCCAATTAGTTACCAAAGGATGGATTTAAACTTCATTACAGTGGAGTAGAAAGTGCAAAGTGCAGACCAAGCTGCTAGATGTTCAGTATTTGATCTCCAAGGAACAAAGCCAACTTTGTATAGCTACCAACCTTATCAATTGTCTCAGAGGCTTGTTGTGCTTACCTGTGTGTACCAGTTACACACTCAAAGTATAACAAAGGTGGCGATGCTCAGCATAAACTCCAGTAGCCCAAGTACATGTAGAGTGTGTAAATCTTCTACTGCAGGAATGTTGACACAGAAACCATCCACCAGACATTCATCTCTGCTTCAGGCAGAGGTGAGAGATGGCAAACCTTCTAATGTGAAGGACAGAGTGGTTGGCGTTGACAAGATGACAAGGTCCTTGTTTCAGAAAAAACATTTAACATTAATATATATTTCAGAGATGTTGCCAGATATTGAGAACACCAAGGATATAGTGTTAGAAATATACACTGAGGAATGTGACAATTTATTATTCCTTTTTTGGTTCTTAAATGTTATTTTTGAAATTAAAATATTCTCACATAGCTTTCTTTTTCTTTTTTTTCTTCCTTCCAATCCTGCATATATATCCCCATCTCTCAAATTCATGGACTCTGGCCTCTTGTTCTTATTATATCTTTTCTAACTATATAAAGCCTGCTCGGTCTATATAATGTTACTTGCTTATATTTTTTTAATTTTAAGGTTGACCATGTACTATTGAATAGAGGGAGCTCATTCCTAGGGAATTCTAGTCTATCTCGAATTCTCTGTCTCTTAGCTTCATTAGTTGCCTGTTGTTCTTTATTTAAGTGTAGGACCCCATGAAGTTACCCCTTCCATTTTAGCCTGTCTGCTGTTGTCCTTGTTTAGGTCTTGCTTAGGCAGCCATATTGTTGAGACTTTATTGCTTATTTCTGTGGTTATAGATTGTCTTTCAGGTTTGGAAATGACATAGGTTTTGGAATTACTTGATTATTACTTTTTTCAGTGTTGATGATATTTGGTATTAGATACATCTGTCATCCTCTCTGTTTACTTGTTATAGTAGCCATTGAGTGAAAATTAGGTCAAGTTTTCTTTTTAAATCTCTAAATACCCCTGGGAAAGCCTCTTTCCCAAGACAGAGTTCTTCTGGTTCCAAGAGAGCTATTTGTCAGAATTAGAAGTATTTTTCTGCCTTCACATTGGAAGATAAATTAATGTCTCCACAGTCAAGAACTGCCATTTTGTCCTTTAAATAAACAAAAAATTTAAATTCACTTTACATCCAGATCACAGACCCCTCCCTGCTCTCTTCCCAGTCCCACCCTTACAAATCCCATTCTTGATTGCCCCCACTGCTTCTTCTCAGAGAAGGGGAGTTCCCCTTGTGTCTCACCCCATATTGGGCCATCTAGTTCCAGCACATCTAGTCTAGGCACATCTCCCACTGAGGCCCATCCAGGCAGTCCAAGTAAGGAAGAAGAGGACCCAATGGCAGGGAACAGAGAATGAGAAAGCTCCTGCTCCACCTGTTAGGGGATCCACATGAACACCAAGCTGCACGAAGGTCCAGCTCCTGCTTGCACCTTGGTTAGTAAACCAGGCTCTGTGAGTCCCCATGGTCCTAGGTTAGTTGACTCTGTGGGTCTTTTGTGGTGTCCTTGGCTCCTCTGAATTGTTCTCTTCTATCCTCTACTCTTCCACAGGACTCCTTGGGTTCCACCTGATGTTTGGCTGTGGGTCTCTGTAACTGCCTCTATCTTCTGCTGGATGAAGCCTCTAAGAAGACAGCATGCTGAATCATTTTATTTGAAATTAAAGTTTAAGTGTTAAATCTTTTCTGCTGCCAACATCACAAATATACTATTTGCTTACTTTTAACTTGTGTGTACATGTGTCTCTGTGTGTGAGTGTGTGTATGAGTGTATATGAATATGTGTGTGAGTACATGTGTGTGTATGTGTACATGTCTATTTGTGATTGTGTGTGTGTAAATACATGTGTGTATCCATGTGCATGCATGTATGTGTGTGTGTGAGTGTGTGTAAGTGTGTGAGCACATGTGTGTGTGTATGTGTTGTGAGTGCATGTATATGTGTGTGCACGTGTGCATGTGTTTGTGTGTGTATACACCTGATCCATGTGATATAGGAGGAAGAGTGTGGTAAAAGGACGCTCTGTAGGAGTCATTTCTCTCCTTCTACCATGTGATCCCTGAGGATGGAGCTTGGGTCATCAGCCTTGGCAGCCATTGCTTACTCATTGAACATATCCTTAGCCTAGGCCTTATCTGGTAGTTTTTATTTCTTTAGAATTAAAAACTCTTTTTATACTATTATTTATTTATTTTTCATACTTTATTTACATTTCAAATGTTTCCCCCTTTCCAGATCTCCCCTTTGGAACCTCTCCATTTCCTCACCCCTCCTCCTGCCTCTATGGGGTTATTCCCCCACCTACCCACCCACCCACTCTCATCTTCTCTCCTTGGCATTCTCTTATACTGGGGGATCTAACACCCTCAGGGTCAAGTGCCTCTCCTCCCCCTGATGGCTAACAAGACCCTCCTCTGCCGCATATGTGGCTAGCACCATGGGTCCCTCCATGTATATTCTTTGGTTGGTGGATCAGTCTCCAGGAGTATTGGGGGGACAGGCCAGTTGCCACTGTTGCTGCTTCTCTGGGGCTGCAAACTCCCTCAGCTCCTTCAGTCCCTTCTCCAACTCCTCCATCTGGGACCTCACACTCAGCCCTACTGTTGCTGTGAAGTGACTCTTGGGTATTTCGTTAAAGAAGAATTTTTATTTAATAGATATCATGACTGGATGTATTGCCAATGTTCGGCTCTGTTTTATTTAGTTATTTTCTGGTTTAAGGATGAAGTCTTTATCAGAAGCTCATGTGATACATGCTTGGTCCCATCTGGTGGTGATAGAAAGCAGTCAGGAGGCATGCCCCTGGAGGCTGTATCTGTTTTCAAATCTCCTCTTTCCCTTCTTCTCTTTCCTGTACACCCCAAGAATGATTGCTCTCAGAGCAATCGTTTCCACAATAATCTTCTGGGGCCACATGATGACCAACTACTTCCTCTGAAGCAATGAGCTAAAGTAAATCCTTTTCCTCGGGCATGTTACTTCACTGCCACACACAGATGATTAGCATGTTTACTTTGAATGAGATTCAAAAGGCAGAGTTCTTGAGATTGAGGTAAACACTGCTAGTTTTAAACACTACATTTTCTATCACTTCACAGAGTTAATATACATGTTTGTGCCAGTGAACATGTTTATAAGCATGACTCCCACTGCTTATAGTGTGATGGGGGAGGGGACAATCAAATAAAAAGGAGGTGTACACTTGGGAGTGGGGGGGTCCAGGAGAGGTCAGGAGGGAGGAAAGGTAGGGCGATGGTAATATAATTCTATTTCAGTTAAAAAAACAAAACAAAACATTAGAATCATTCAAGAGTTCATTTCAGCAATTGCATAAGGGGCAGAGATGTCCTCCAGTGAGGATAGCTGACTAGATGTGTGTAATTACTATGCTATGATCTCCTCCGGGGACAGGGCAGAAGTGGGAAGGGCTAAAGAGACACAATATATATAATTCTCTAGCCATTCACACGGAAAGACTTGGAGTAAGGCAGGAGGCCATCACGCATGGGGTCCTTTTTGGACAACTGGATGGAGTGGCTAGTACTGTGCAAGAGCGGGCTTCAGCTTCAGAGAGCATTGGAGACATCTTGAAAGTTTTTAATTAACTTGATTGCCAATTTTTTGGGGGAGGGTATGCTTTGAAAGTCAGAAACTTGTGCCCTGTTAAATATGAGAACAATTTTTAATTGAACAGAGTTGCTGTTCTTGGCCCCTTACGCAGAAGAAAACCAAAGCTCTCCTGCTTCTTGCACAACTGTTCTCAACCTTCCTAATGCTGTGACCCCTTAATACAGTTCCTCATGTTATGGTGACCCCTAACCACAAGGTTATTTTCATTGCTATTTCATAACTGCAATTTTCCTATGGTTATGAATTGGAACATAAATATAATTTTGATAGAGGTTTGTGAAGGGGGTCGCGACCCACAGGTTGAGAACCACTATTCTGGATGCATTTTTTTTATGTTCTCA
This sequence comes from Rhynchomys soricoides, assembly GCA_019843965.1. Lineage (NCBI taxonomy): Eukaryota > Metazoa > Chordata > Mammalia > Rodentia > Muridae > Rhynchomys > Rhynchomys soricoides. The sequence goes on along the minus strand of JADRCH010000153.1, from coordinate 3,862,327 downwards.
TTGCTATGAAAACCAGGGCTCAAAGAACAACTGCCTGTGTGGGGACACTGGCTTCAGTCATATCAACTTGCAGTAGTAAGAGAAACAACTTAGAAGTCCTGTTTGAAAGTGCTGATTTGCAAGCTAGAGATGATAAAGACATCCCAAACTGTTCCCATGTGTTGCATAAAACTACCATCCATTACTCAGGAATACTCCTTAATTATGCAGACTTGAAAGATGGTCAGGGCTTTTTTTTAATCCCTCCATGCATTTCCTCTCTTCATTGTGATTCATTCTGTGCTTTCCTTGTAGCAAATATAATTTAAGGTAGAAATGGCCTCCTTGGGAATGCTGCTATTAACCATGATCTATTTTTTGATACATACTATCTGATATAACTTAAGAGGACTAACAGCTTTATGATCATCACAGAGTTGACAAGGCAGAGGACTCAGCAGGAGAGACACACTGGTGAAGAGAAATTCGTATGACTCAGGACAGCTTAACAGAGCTTCCATAAGTCTAAGGAAAGCCTCCGGGAGGATGCTTTCTTTAAATGTGTTCTCATTTACCACAGACAAACCATTTACTCATTTTGACTACCATGCACATATCAAAAAGCCCCTTCTCTCTCTTATAGCTTTTTGAGTCAAATTCTGGACTCAAGCAAGGTCCATTGAAATATGATCCATTTGTCCACATTAAAGTCGTATTTCTCAAAATGCATATTGTGCAGGGAATCAGTGGTAATGCTCTTGTCTGATGAATGAGTTCATACCCTCATGAATTTGAGTGGAACACATCTGTATTTATATAAAGCCCTTAACCTGCTCATGACAGGAGGAAACATTTAGCCAGAGACTAGTGGACCAGCCATTGGGGCTTATGCAGTAGCAAATAAGAGACCCAATGGAAGGTAAGGGAAGATATCGGAGGTTGTCCTTCAACCTCTACAGGTGCTGTTACAAGTGCTTTTCCATGCACAGGAGCACACAAAGCATTTAGTTGCCTCATTTAGTTAATCCTTAGAAAAGACTATCTTGTATTGACACAACTGATAAGATATTTCAACGCCATTGAAATGAGCCAATTCAAGCCACATTAGAATATATTAAAGGCAGGTTTATTGGGAAGCTACTCTAAGGTGAGTTCACTGGGTTCAAGGACTGAGGCCAGGGAAGTCACCATGGGGAGGGGTGGGGGAGAAAGAGAAAGAAAAGAGTGGAAGGGCACCTGTATAGAGGGAGAAGAGACAGAAAAGGAGGAAGAGGGGGGAGGAGGAGGAGGAAGAGGAGGAGGAGAGAAAGAGGGGAGAGAGAGAGAGAGAACAAAATGTCTATAGGGAAGAGACTCTGGGGTAGCCCAGCCCCAGGGCTGGAAAGTTCAGGGATGCGGCAGGGTATTGCAGGTAAGGGATCAAGGGATGATGCTGGGAGAACTTGGAGGCCAGGTCTGCCTTGATATGTAAAATATGACCTCAATCCCAGATCTGCAGTTGAAACCAATCAACAATTATTTTAATGTTCTTTGTATTCTAATGCAAAAACAGACAAATGTTTTTTTTTACATATTTTTTTAAAATTTTTATTTATTTATTTTTTTGATACTTTATTTATATTTCAAATGTTTCCCCCTTTCCAGATCTCTCCTTTGGAACCTCCCTATTCCTTCCCCCCTCCCCTGCCTCTATGGGAGTATTCCCTCACCCACCCACCCACCCACCCACTCTTGTCTTCCCTCCTTGGCATTCTCCTATACTGGGGGATCTAACATTCTCAGGCCCAAGGGCCTCTCCTTCCCCTGATGGCTAACAAGACCCTCCTCTGCCACATATGTAGCTTGAGCCATGAGTCCCTCCATGTGTACTCTTTGGTTTGTGGTACTGTCTCTGGGAGCTCCAGGGTGTCTGGCCAGTTAACATTGTTGCTCCCTCCGTGGGGCTGCAAACCCCTTCAGCTCCTTCAGTCCCTTCTCCAACTCCTCCATCCAGGAACCAGCACTCAGTCTAATGGTTGGCTGTGAGCATCCGCCTCTGTATTTGTAAGGCTGTGGCAGAGCCTCTCAGTAGACAGTCATATTGGCATCCACAATAGCATCCGGGTTTGGTGACTGTACATTGGATGGATCCCCAGGTGGGGCAGTCTCTGGATGGCCTTTCCTTCAGTCTCTGCTCCACACTTTGTCTCAATATTTTCTCCTGTGAGTGTTTTGTTCCCCCTTCTAAGAAGCACTGAAGCATCCACACTTTGGTCTTCCTTCTTCTTGGGCTTCATATGGTCTGTGAATTAAATCCTGGGTATTCTAAACTTTTGGGCTAATATCCACATATAAGTGAGTGCATACCATGTGTGTTCTTTTGTGACTGAATTACCTCACTTGGGATGATATTTTCAAGTTTCATCTCTTTGCCTGCAAATACTGTTTAGAGGGATGTTTATCATCCATTAGATAGTGACCTTACTCAGAGTAAGAGCTGATCTCATCCATGCCTGATGTGTAAACATTAGTAATCCTAATAAAGAGGCGCTCTGTAATTTGCATAATCCTTGTTCTTCTATTGTGATTGTTTTGGGCAGATAGTAGAGTTCAGAAACACAAAGCTATCATAAAATTACTATTGTAATCAAGCAACACTAGGCTTATAGTAAGTAGCTTGTGGAGCATCAAGCAGTGACTCTAGGAAGGACTGAGAAAGTCAAGAGAGGAGAAAGTAGCATGCGGGATAGGGAGGTCCTCTGTAGCGATGGTATTTAGCAGGACTATTGTTGAATAAGGAACGAGTGAATGCCAACTCTAAGGGATCAGTATATTATAAACCAAAATGGTAGAAGCATGTAGTTAGGAAAGTGTCCAGAGTGGATGTTAGAAAACTCTAACATGAAATCAGTGGGTATCAGATGAAGCAACAGATGAGAAATATACTAGAATGAAGAACTATCTGTGGGAATAAGTTATTTACAGGTTGGGTGAGAAGGGTACTATTGAAATTGCTATTGAAAGAGAAGGAGTATTCAGAGGGGAAAGGGCTGAGGTATTGGCTAGTTTTGTTCCTCAGCCTTTAATAAGGTTTAACTAAATGAGCACAGACTATTTTGTAAAAAGCTGGTTTCAAAAGAAGATCATATATGAATCTCCTTTGAATATAAAGTATGCAAACATCAAGGACTTCATTGAACTCATTTATCTATGGGAGAATTAATAAGAACTCACAATTAGAGCACTTAAAGTGGCAAACATCACTAGAAGGGAATACTGAATTAAATCTATAAATGAATGCAAACTAATCTGTTCACAAGGCAACAGTAACGTGCATTCTTTCAGATGAGATTCGTTTGTGTATATGTGTATAGAAACATGCTTACATATGCTTGCATTCTTGTCAGTATTTTTTTTTGTTCTTGTTTTGTCTTTTCATTTTGTTTTTGTTTTGTTTTTAATACAGAGCTGCGCTGTGAAATAGAACCAAGACAATCATAGGTTGAGGTGAGAGTTTACTAGGCTGGGCACATTATAATCATTTCAAACACTTGTAAACTCAGAATAAAATTTAAAAATTCAAAGATGGAATATCAGAGATGCCTCTGTGCTTAAGAGCATTTGCTGCTCTTATAGAAGACCTGAATTTATTTCCTAGAACCCACACTGAATGACTCACATTTGTCTGTATCTCCTGATCTAGAAGATCTGATGCCTTCTTTTGGCTTGCTTAGGGACCTGAACTCGGAAGCACAAACCCATACATAGATACATTCCTACATATAGTTAAAACAATAAAACAAAATTTAAAAATACAAAGAAAGTAAACTGGGAAAAGATATGTTTCTTAATATTATCGTATTTGAAATACGAATATTGAGGATTCAAGGAGGGTGTCTATGCATATTACGCATGAAGGGGATTTAAAATCTTCCTGGTGGAAGAAGAAAAGCCATGGATAAGTGACAGTCTATTACTGTCCATGCTCCTAGAAATGAAAAACATGACGGAGTCACTGTTCTTTTAAAACTAACCTTGATTGATGTCTTAGTCATTATTCTCTTGCTGTTAGGAGACACCATGACCAAGGTAATTTTTTTTTTTTTTTAACTGAGGACTTGCAGTTTCAGAGGCTTAGTCTATTAACATCACATTGAGGGGCATAAAGTATGCAGACAGGTGCTGGAGCAGTAGCTAAGAGCTATATCCTGATGTGTAGGCAGAGAAAGAGAGAACTGGTCTGGCTTGAGCTTTTGGAAACCCAAAGCCCAACCCCAGCGACACACTTCCTTCAATAAGGTAACACTTTTTAATCTTTATCATCCTATCCAATAGTGCCAGTCTCTGGTGTCTAGGCATTCAATATATGAGCCTATTGGTCCCATTCTTATTTAAACACCACAATTGATTTGGTTATAATTGACAGCAAACATGTATACTCTTATTCAGTATAATGAAACTGAAGTTTAATTGTAAGGAAAGATCTAGGGGTACAGCTTAGATGTCCAGCACTTAACTAGCATAAGTAAGGTCTTGTTTTTTATTCTACAGCACTGAGAAAAAATAAGAAAGACAAAGGAAAAAGAAAGTACACACACACACACACACACACACAGACAGAGAGAGACAGAGACACACAGAGAGACAGAGAGAGACAGAGACTGACAGAGACACACAGAGAGACAGAGAGAGACAGAGAGAGACAGAGACACACAGAGAGACAGAGAGACAGACAGATACAGAGGCAGAGAGTCAGGGACAGAGAGTACAGAGATAGATAAAGACAGAGAAACAGAAATACAGAGAGGAAGGTGGGAAGAAAAAGAAGGAAGGAAGGAAGGAAGGAAGGAAGGAAGGAAGGAAGGAAGGAGGGAAGGAAGGAAAAGTAACTGAATACGTTTTAAAGGAGCTCTGGTAAAGAAAATTCTTGATATCAAAAGCTCCATAATAAAATTCTGTTGTATTATTAGAAAAAGAAAACAGCCTATTGGTAAAACATTAAGCCTAGAAGTAAATGAATGTGTAACCAAAATATATGCATTAAAACACTAAGTATAATCCTACAATTATTTCAAAAGTATAGACATAGTAGATTTTATTTGGAAAAATGAATTAGATCGCAGGAAGTCCAACTCCTGGACATAGGCCTCTGTGTGATCCACTTAATCCATGGTACTCCATAAAAATGTAGAGTATTTACATGTCAATTAGAATAATTAATTAAACATGTTTTGATAGAATAAGTAAATGATCAACATAATACCAGGAATAAAGTATGGGAAAGGGGAAAGGAGAGAGAGTAAGAGAGAGAGACAGATAGTGACAGAGACTCAGACAGAGGAGGTACCCAAGCTTTTATCTACTTCTGCTCCACAAAGGTAAAGTAATAACACGCAAAAAGGAAGACAAATTGTCTTCTGACTTCTGCTCATGCTCTGTGACACTCCTATCTACACACACAGACACACACTTTCACACTCACATACAGAATAAACAAATAAATGCACAATATTTAAAATACACATGAAGAAATATGAACAAACAAGGGACACGGTTTCTCAGAAAGAACACAATAACAACAGATTCCAAAGAAAACAATATTTACAAAGCACACAACAGAAAGTTTAAAATGATTACAAGAAAACTTAGCATGTCTGAAAAGAAGACAGACGCAATGAGAGGGACCGGGGGAAGCATGCCGGAGGTGAGAAAACATATCAGTATAATAATTAAGATGTTGAAATTGAACCAAGCATAATACTTGCTAATGAACCCAAGAAGTCAATTAGAAAATACAGTTGAAAGTTTCAACACAAATGCAAGTCAGAATATATTATTGAAACATCCTAAGCAGACAGAACATGAAGTATGCTTCTACTTTTCTGACATAATCAAGTAAATAGGTATTTGCAGTTTTGTGTTTACACAGGAAAAAAGACACCTATAGAAAACCCATTTAAGAAAACACTAACTGAAAACTTTTCTAGTGTTGAGAAAGATGTGGAACCTAATATAAACATGACCAGAAAAGGGCTTCAGTCAGATATACTAGTGCTCAAAGTGGCAAAAGTCACATGGAAAAGATGTCTAAACATTTCAAAAGGAGATGCCAAACCTCATGGAGGGGGCCTCTCAATAGACTAACACGTTTCTTGGTAGAAGCCTCACATGCCAAGAGGGTATGGAATGACACATTCTGAGCTGTGAACTAAACACAAACAAAGAAACAACAACAACAACAATACCTTATCACCCAAAACTAATAGATGAAGGCCAAGTCAGTACTATTTAGGATAAGAGACAGGAGAATGGATTTAAAGCAGAAGGCAGCAGGAAGGTAGATATCAGTAAAATACAAGAGTATAATTGTATCAAATATCACAATGAAGTTTATTATCCTGAACAGTATTAAAATTTTTAAAATCTTCATACTGCAAAGCTATCTTTCAGGAACACCCTGAAAAAAAAAAAGCTTCTTCTTTTACACAGGAACATCTAGTAGACTATAAGAGCTACCTGGCATTGGGCAGATATACAAGGTACAACCCACCAGAAAGGAAGATCCAACAGCCAGGGGACTTATTTTTGGACAGGGACTCATACATTTGATTTGAATTACTTCATGATTGTTAAACATTTTTTAAAACTAGTTTAAACCTAAATTACATGGTAAAAGAAAGATAAATGAACGCAGAAGGTAGGAAGTATTTAACAGTCCCTTTTCCTTCTCTCTTATGTACCAGCTGAGAAAATCTATTTACACAATCTTGCCAAAGGCAAAAAGTGAAGTGTGTCAGCTCTTTGAGAAAGCACATGGAATTGGGAATTTCTGGACTCTTTGCAGAAGGTCTTATAAATGTAATGAGTATTGAACTTGAGTAATGAGGTCTATAAAGTACAAAGGGCTGAAGGACAGGAGAAAGTAAAGACTACACTTGAAAACTAAGTAAAGAGTGGTGTAAAGGCTAATCTTGGAAGGAATTCCTTTTTACAAACCTGAACAAAACTAAAACATGATACTGGAAATGAGTTTGTATCTTTCATTCACTTGGTTTTCAGAGAATAAAAAAGAAGGTACTCTTGTGAGCTCTATTCATTTTGCCTTTTAGTTTTTCTTTGTATTTTTAGCATATGCCATTTTTGCTGATTCTGTGAAAAATTCATATATGCATACAATGCACGTCAATCATATATACCCCTGCCCTTCAACCTCTCTCGGTATTTTCTCGGGTCCCTCTCCTAACCTCTTACCTTGTTTATATTTTTATATTTTAAAGTTATGTTTAATTAATTAATTCATTCATTGATTCATCAATTAGAATCTACATGAGTTTATGTGCTATGCATATGTGCAGGAGCCTGCAGAAGACAAAAGAGGATATTAACTCCCCTGCAGCTGGAGTTCCATGCTGTTATAAGCTGCAGTGTGAGTGTGGGAATTGAAAATTGGTCCACTATAAGCATTGCTAAGTTTATAGTTTTTTATTTTTAAAATCCAGTGAAGCCAACTAGTTCTGTCTGTATACACAGACAAGTCTACCATTGACTGAAGTATAGTCAACCTACCAGAGGTTAAAGAAAAGTGACTCACCCACCCCTAGTAGCTACTTACTGTGATTAACTCCACAGTTACGGGTGGATGCTTGTGTGTGCTTCCCCAGGCTACAGTGGTTAGTGGCTGTCTTGATCTTGTGTAGCATCATAGCGGCTGTGAGTTCATGAGAGCAGCAATCCTATCACACACAGAGGACATTGTTCCTCATCATTCTTCCCTGGTATCTGATTTCTACAAACTTTCTCCCACATTTTCCATGTTTCCTGACTTCAGAGGAAGGATGATGATAGAGATTTATGGCTGAGTACTCTGTAAACATCTATTCTCGGCTTATGACCATTTCTGTATTTAGCATTGTCCACTAAACAAAGGCACAGAGATGCTCCCTGGTGAGGACTGCAAATGAATTCTAGTTCTCCTCACAAAGAAGGCAGTGGTGGAGAAGATCCTTTACTAGGCCTTCTCCAAACCCATGTCTGAGTGAGAACCTGCTCGGCTTGATACTCCCTTGCCTCTGAAGAGAATTGAAATGTATTTATATTTAAATGCAGTAAAATGCCATTGATGCCTCTCAAATTGGAAAAAAAATTATTGAAAACTAAGGTCTAGTATATAATAATAGTCAGAGTAAGCATCCTCATTGAGTGGTGACCAAATTTAATTGGAAACATCACTGTGTAAATACCTTTCTAAATGTAAAATATACACTCCATGTTGAACCAAGAAAAACACTAAGGTACAGTCATCGGAAGGTCTACAAAATGTTAGTTGGAAAAAATTATATGTTGTTTTGGAAATACTAAATTTATAATTATGATCATTGTGAATAATCAAATAATATAAATATTGGGTCAAATTATTGACAAAATGTTTCATATCCATCCAAAGGAACAGTAGAGGATGAAATTGTTCACCACACTCTTGTGTGTAGATGGAGTTACCAGTACAAACTATGCTCAACTTTGGTTTTGACTGTTGGTTTAATTACACTTACCTATACTAATTATATCTAATATATAGTGACTGTACCTTTATCTGTACTTCTGCATGGAGAGACAGGAAGTGAGAGAATATAGAAACAGAGAATGAGTGTGGAAACTCTGGTTCCTGTGACTATACAAGTTTCTATGATTATACAACATTTTGCAAGTTAAAAAATGTTGAAATTATAATTACAACATTATTTTCCTTCCCTTTGCTCCTTCTGAGCCCTTTTATATATTCTTCTTGGCTCTCTTTCAAATTTATGGCTTCTTAATCAATAGTTATTACATTTTTATATGTACATGTGTATACACATATTTTAAAATATAAACTGATGAGTCTATTTAATGTTGCTTATATGAATGTTTTTAGGACTGATAATTAGGTATTATTGACTACCCAATGGAATATTCTTCTCTGGGGTAGAATATTTCTTCTGATTTATTTTGCTGCTTGTATTGTTAAATAAAAGAAATGTTTTCGAAAAAATTGCTGGGTGTTTGTTTATGCTGTTCTTATATTCTCTGCTTGCATTGACATGATTGTTTTATGAATTGTTGATTATACAATATCAAGAACAAAGAGAATTTTTCTTTCCTGTTGGAATGCTGAAGTGGAACTGAGGGAGCAAAGCCACTTATTATTGTATCCTAGAACTTGACATTATATTTCCCTGTCCACTCAGCATTATTTAAACCAAGTTAAAATTTTATGTGTTCATTTTATATTTGTATAAGATAAAAATATCAATTATATTTTAACTTGGTTTTGAGATTTTAAAAATACCACACAAACATTATTTCATAATTTATTCCTAAGATCTTTAATTTCTCAACTCTCCAGAAAAAACATCATTTTGGGCAAATTTTGGACTAGATATGGTTTGTTTTGGAAAATTCTGCCTCCTTGTCCTCATTTACTCTCATGCAGTCAGATCTTTCTCTGACCAGCCAGCAGTGGACTAGCACCTAAACTCCAAACTTTATTTGGTTTTAGATGGTTATTTGAATTCAATGAACATCTATTTAAATTTCATCTATTTAATATCAGGCTTGACATTAAGACAACTTGGCAAACAAGAAGGAAAAAATATATATGTACTTCTATCTCTATTTCTATATAGAGAGACAGAAAGTGAATGAATAAAGAGAGAAAATGAAAGAATTTTCAATGAAAGAGAAAAGAAGAATATATATATATATTGTTTTGTATATACTCACATAATTTTAATAATTTAGGCAGTTTGAGTATTTTCTACACCTCTTCTCTCCCCTCCTTGGGATTGGAGAAACCCATAACAGTGTATATGGCCTGTTATTGCCTATGTTCTTTTCAGACTATTTTATTAACTCATCTGATAGGATTCATTATACTTGTCAGATAGCCACCCTGCTTGCATAAGGCTTTTGTGTGAAGATTTATACCAAGGAACATTAGATTGATTTCTCTTTAACATTTCAGCATTTAAAACCATATAACAAAACGTTGTAAAAATCTAATTTGGGAGAAGATCCCTTCTTACTAATACTCCAACTCTCTGTGATAGAATTCTTTTGTCAGTTCCTCTAAATTGCCTGCTTTTAGGTGATATCATTCTTGATAATCTGTGTTTGGAAGAATGAAGAAATATTCAGTCATGGTCTTGGCTTGATAAAAGTGTCCAAACATGTAAATTCACAAGACAAAATGTTATTAAGTTTTAATGCCTTTAAAAATATACTATTCTATTGGAATGGACCACAATGTAATAAATCCTCCCAAAAGGCTTTTTTTTTTTTTTTTTTTTTTTTTTTTTTTGCATTAGAGCAATTATCAGCACAGCTGTGGCACCAGTAAGCCCAGAATTCCTGGAGTTTGCCACAATAAACTGATGGGAGTCAACTGAATTTGGTAAGTATGTTTTAAAGGGAAGCTCTCACAAAAAAGGACATAAACTGTGAACTCTACTTGGGACAAAATTGTTATTTGTAAGGATGAAGTAAGGATTGCAACTTAATGTACTAAATATGTATATTAGACATATAAAAGATTGAATGATGCTATAGCTGTTGAATGCTGTTTTTCTCTGGTTCTTTGCTGTTGCAGTTATATATATATATAAGCAAGGAGAGTTGGCTTAGAATCAATCCTATGGTACTGAATTAGAGTGAAGAGGTTAGTATAAACTCATTTTTAGTTTTCCCTCCTTCTCCCTCTCTATTTTCTATGTATCTAGTACAGACATAGAACATATGTTAAAAAATAGCAAGATGCATTTTTATGTTATTTTAAATCTTTGTGCACTCATAGGACTCAGTAGAGATATATGCTGTTTCCAACTCCTTTAATTATACCGGTGATTATTTGCCTAAATATATGTCATCTTGTACCTAAGGAGGCCAGAAAAGTGTGTCAGATTCCCTAGATGGGAGTTATAGAGACTTGTGTATAGCCATGAGGATTCTGGGAACTGAAATCAAGTCTTCTGTAAGAGCAGCAAGTGCTCCTAACATCTAAGCCATCTCTCCAGGTCCCCAAACCTTTAGTTCTTGTCCCTTCCTTATACACCCCATCCTCCCCTGCTTTCCTTCTATGTTTTAGGACAAAATTTTATTATGTGTTCCTGGCTACTGGGGAACTCTGTACAGTCTAGATTGACTTTAAATTCATAGCATCCCTCTGTTTTCTACTGCCCAGTGTTGAAATTATAAGCAAGTACAACCACATTTAGCTCTATATCTTGACTTCTCAACAGTATTCTGGATAAGATAGATAGATAGATAGATAGATAGATAGATAGATAGATAGATAGATAGAAAGATAGATAGGCAGATGATAGATAACAACAAGAATAAAATTCTAGGCTTTTAAAATAAATGGCTGATCCCCAAGCTGAAGTAGAAAACAAAAATTTTCTATATCAATCTAGAAAACCCTGGTAATATCTGAGTCACAATGTACTAAAAATCAAAAGCATATTCCAGAGAGACAGGAGAGCTAACCTGGGATGTTTTTTTTCAACAGACAAAGCTAGAATAATTTGTCAATGTATCTATGCCACCAAGTATATAGGAAGTAGATTATAAGCAAGAAAACAAAGTAAGTATACATGAATCCTTGCTGATGTAAACAAATGATTCTATAAATAAGTAAAGCATGAAGACTTAGCCTTTGCTTGTTGAAGTATTATGAAAGCGATACTATGTAGAAATTTACCTTGAGGCTCATTAATGCCCAGAAGGCTGTAAATGAAGCCCCTAGAGACTCAGGAACTTCTATGTGGATGCTCAGAAAGAGTCAAGAGGTAAATAACTCAGAAATCTCAGAAAAATCTCAGAAACTGACCAGATGCACAAAAGCCTTCCTTTTTAAGATCATTGTATTAGTAACTTTCCTGTTGATGTGATAAAACACCACGATCAATGCAATTTATAAAACACTAAGTTCACGTTAGTTTATGTTTTCAGAGGATTAGAATCCATGTTTCAGGAGTAGAGACAACAGGAGCCAGATGTTATGAAGCAGAAGTAGTGGTGTGGTGGTTCCTAGTAGCCCAGCTACCCACCCATGTACAAAATAACAAAACAAAACAAAACAAAACAAAACAAAAAAACTACAAAATAATCTTCATTAAAATAGAAGACAGGTATCTGAAAACAGAGAAATGGTTGAAAAGATCATGTTTTTCTTAAAATGATTTTTCTAAGGTTATAGTTTAAATAGATAGTTAGATAGATACATAGGTCCTGATATTATGCTTGTTTCTTGATGCCAATTTTTTTTTTTGCCAAGAGAGAGACTTATCACTTTGAAACTGTAAGTCCAAATAAAATCCTTTTTTTTGTAAGTTTTCTTTGTCATGATGTTTTATCACAGCAATAGAAAAGTAACTAACATAATCACATAAGCAGTTAAGAATTGTTGAATAGATAGAGATTAGCAGGGATGTCTGGAGAAAGTCTCTAATATGACAAGTTGTAAGTCCTGAAGTGAATTCAAGTGTTTAAGATGCCATGAACCATCCCCCAGCCTGGGGTGGACTTTTGGTAATATAGCTGCTCTCAATATAGCTCTTCTTGCTCCTGTAAATAAGGGATTATTGTGAATGAAGAATCATCTATACACATGTAATTAAATCCAGTAATCATACTGACTCACCATGTTAGATTTGGGTATTATCATCACTTTTATTTATCATTATTTCTCAAACTAGGTGAGATGACTAGGTAATTGCTTATGGCTCCCCAGGAAAAGTCACATAACCCATAGGTAAGTCATTCCTTCACTAGAAGGTACAGTATTCCGTTCAACAACCTTGAATGGGGCATGAAATCAGTGACCTTCCTCCAAGCCCCTCCCATAGGCTCTGTTGATAGCTAATGTTTGCTGTGGTTAACTGAACATGCTCCAACAAATAATTGCCCACTCATGTTCATGAAATTATCCACGCTTAACTCTGTGCGTTAATTAAACTAAAGGCATGAAAGTAGAAAGAAGCTATGTTGGAAAGAAGAATTTCAGCAGGAGATGAGTTGTGGAAGAGAAATGGTAAAGGCAAGTGAAAGTGACCAAAATGCAATAAATATAATGAAATTGTCAAATAAGTTTATAAGAGGAAAAACATGGAAAGTTTGTGGTGAAGAAATCTGGGAGATACCACCTTTACTAAGTGGTTTAAAATGCTTTGGTAACATATTCAAATAGATGTGTGAAAATAATCATAGTTATATATTTTTAGATACTTGAGTCTAAGAGTATAGCCAACTGAAAATTAGTAAATCATTTAATTATTCTATGGTATTTTAGATATCTTTTAAAGTTTATATGTAAGAAAATAAATTTTTGTTTCTGTAGATCTATACTTTGTGCAAGTACACAAAATCTACTGGTTATTATTTTAAATACTTAACTTAATAAGAGAATATATCTATATTTCTTAAACATCCATAGTGCTTTTATGTATCCAAAGCCTAACTCCTTATGTTTATTCAATTTGAGCCCTATAACAACTCTGTAATTAAGAATATTTTTAGGATTTGTTGCATGCTTTTTTTTCATACCAATTCTTGATCATTTTCATAAAGAACCCAAATATTGACTTTCTAGATTACCAAAAAGACCAAGTCAATAGTTTTAGTTATGATAAAAATCAACAGATATGTAACACTATTGTCGGTTTGGAGTGTTATCTGCCAACACATGACAGTCACTAAGTACTACCATTAATGGCCTGTAAATAATGAATTTTCAATAAAACAGATTCAGAAGTGAAGAAAGTTGTAACATATTATAGAATGTTGTGTAATCCTCATATATCAGTGAGGTGCATAGTCCATATTCCTCTTTGGAAAGAGAATTCAAGACTATCAATTGGCATAGGATATAATCCTATTTAAATCACTCTTAATCTAAAGCATGATATGTAAAAATTATTCATATTTATGGAGTAACATGTCATGTTTCAATACACTTATAGGCTGCATTATGCTTAAGCCAGGGTAATTATTTTTATCTTCTCAAATGTTTATGATTTTATTAAAGTATATGTATATATACTATACACATACACATAATATATTATCATTATGTAGTCTCCCTAACATGAGACAGCATTACAGAACTTTTATCTAAGTGCAATATGCATTAAAAAGCCTTTCTTCATTCCTTCCCTGTATTCTTCCAAGCCTGTAATATCATCACTCAAAATTTCTAGATTCTGTTTACATGATTTAGTAAAAAAAAAATATAGTGATTTTCCTTCTGTGCCTTTCATTTACTATGGTAGCTCCAAATCTATCCATATTTTACTAAAATGATAAGATACTCTCCCTTTTGGAAAAGAATATATATATATATATATATATATATATATATATATATATATATATTCTGTGTGTGTGTGCACGCGTGTATCACACTTCCCTTATTTGTTTCATCAATTGATGAATACTTACACTGTTTCCACTTCTCTGCTTTTGTGAATACTGTTGCAATGGGAGTGTAGATATGTCTTCTTCTTAGCAGTGGGGTAGGTGGCTCACACAGTACTTATTTAAAATAATTAAATATCCCCACACTGTTTTTCATGTGTCTTTAATAATTTGTATTTCAACCAACAGCATGTAAGAGTTCCATCTTCCACATCTTCATCAGGACTTGCTTCCTTCTATGGTTTTGATAGTAGCTATTGTTATTCTAGTGGAGTGATTATTTATCCTCCACTGTGACAATAAACTTCACTTTCCTGTATATTCATGACACTGAGTCTCTTTTCTTGGTTTTAGAAATGTTTGCTAAGATCTATGGCTCACATTTTCTTTGGATTGTTTACAGTTTGTCTTTGTGCTGAATTCCAGATTCACTATAAATATTAACTTCTGTCTTTTTACTGGAAATTGCTTCTCCACCCCCAAACTTCTAAACCCCCATCCTATCCACCCACCCCCAGAATATGTAAAAGGCTAAATAGGTCTTTGAAGGAGAAAATGAGTTAAAATCTGGTTGGCTTTAAAAATCATTCTTATGGCAATTGACTAGATAAATATAACATAAGTTATCTTATCTATTAAAATATGCATTATAAATGATTCCTAGTATAATGTCCTTTGTAGGGATTAAAATTATTTTTATTTACTATGTGTATGAGTGTGTGTGTGAGTGATAGAGTGAGTGTGTGTGAGTGTGTGTGTGTGTGTGTGTGTGTACATAAGTGATTGCATTCCATGGTTCACTTTTGGAGGTCAGAGACCAATTCAGGATGCAAATTTTCAGCATGCAATCTAGGGATTGAGTTAAATTCTTCACACTTGCTTTTATACACTGATCCTCTTGGTAGCCATTTTTCGGGTTTCTTAAAGTTAAAATTGAGATGCATGATGTGATATTAAGATAAATAAGTGCAGGCACATTGGGGATTTGAGTTATGTGCATGTGAATACTTGCAGAAGAGTAAATTGTATACATGTTTTTTGCAGTTGTTATTTTCTCAGAAAATACTATCAAAAGGTTTCCAATATATGTTTATGGGGATATTCTCCAGATATTTTCAGGAACAGTTTGTATAATGTACTACATGCTACAGTTTTTTAGTAGCTGTTACAAACTCAGTGTCCTTAGTCTCAAGATACAGAAAACATGGTTTTCCTGAAATACACTGTAATGTTTTGGCAAGAGGTTTTGAATGCCTTGACATTTCCTGCTTGGTGAAAAATAAAGACAGTGACATCATATTTAAAACACACTTAACTTTCAATATGGCGAGCAGTTATTTTATATGAATTTGCTACAAATACCAAACCAAGACTCAGTGTAACATTGCAACTAGGACAAATGTGGTAGTAGTTACCTTTAAGTCTCTGTTTACAATTTTTCAATGGTTAATAGTCTAATGAGTGGTTTAACTCTAGTACCCTTTATTTAATATACGTTTGATCTATTAACATTGAGGTCAGAGATAATAATATTGCCATTAACATGCTTATCACGCATTTAACTGTTAGGCATGGCATAGCTGCTTTGTGATTAAAAAATCAGACAATAGGCAGTATCATACTTTGCTCCAATTTAAATATGAAAATAATAGATAGAAAGACATACAGACAGGAAAAGAACAAAAGAAGAAAGGAAGTAAGAAAGGAGAGAAGGGAGAAGGACAAAATTAAAACAAGACATTGGTAAATCCACAATTTAATAGACTACAAAACATGAGACCTGAAGGCAGAATATCACCTTTGTCTATTTCAGCTGGATCCATAGTCTATTGGGTGGCTCAAATTTTCCATTGCTTTACACATGTTGGCAAATATTTTTGAAATCACTGTAAGTGCTGACTTCAGAGCCATAAAAAACTGTTAAGGTGGTGCAGATGTACAGACAGAATCCACAGCTGATGAGGATTGACTGTATCTAGGTGCTGTGCTGAAAGCTGCATTTAATGGAGCCAGAGTGAATTAGAGCCACAGAGGCACTTCAATCTCAAAACTTCTTGCAGCTTTTTGAGAATTCTCCACACCAATTCCTGTAGTGGCTGCATCACTTTGCAATCTGTCAGTGAACCAAGGCTCGCCAGCATTTGTTGTGGTTATTTTCCTTTATAAATTATTTATTTTTAATTTTCATTTTTTCAAATTATTATTTTTAATAATAATTTTAATAATAATTTTTAAGATAATTTTTAAAAAATTTTAAATATGATTAAATTATTTCCCCCTTCCCTTTTCTCCCTTCAAGTCCTTCCATATACCCTTCCTTGTGATTTTTCAAATCCATGGTCTCTTTTATTCTTATTTGTTGCTACAGACATACATGAACACACACACACACACACACACACACACACATGCACACACACAATCAGCACTTACAGTGATTTCAAAAGTATTTATTGATATGTGCAAAGCAATAGAAAATTTGAGCCACCCAGTAGACTGTTTCCAGCAGAAGTAAAATGTGTGTGTGTATTTCTAAATACATTATCATATCATATCATATCATATCATATCATACTAAGTCTGCATAATGCTACTTGTATGTATGTTTACAAGATTGACTACTTAGTATTTGGTAAATCAATTGGGTGGTCTACCCTTCTTGGTGTCTCCCTAGGGGTGTTGAACACTCTTAAAGCTACTTCTTAACCATTTTTATTTCTTCTTTTGAAAGCTTCCTGTTCAAATCTGTATCCTAGTTTTAACATTCAGTCATTTTGTTCTTAATTCTCTATTTTTTCAGTTCTTTGAATATTCTGGATATTAATCCTTTATCAGATGTATAACTGGCAACGATTCCTACACTGTGAGCTTCCTCTTCACTTAGTTGATTATTTATTTTGCTATAAATGAGCATTCCGTGAAGTCTCTTGTGTAAATTGTTGGCTTTAAATTTTGAGTAGTTGTCGTCATATTCAGAAAGTCTTTCTTGTGGCTGCATTTTGTAAACTCATGCTTAGCTAGCTTTCTTATATAAACTAGGACCACACTTGTATAGAGATAGTATCACCCACAGTGATCTGGGCCTTTGTACATCAATGACAAATGAGGGCAGTCCTAGCACAGACATACCCAAGGGCCAACCTGACTTATGTAATTCTTCAGGGAAGGCTTTCTTCTCAGTTGACCACAGGCTATGTCAATTCAGAAATTAATGGTAGGTGGAACAATGTATCTGTGTTTTGTGAACAATTCTTTCTGATCTTTGCTAAATATTTCATGAAAGCTTAGATCAGTGTCTGCTGAGATCCTTAGTGGACCTTTCTCTAAGCTTCCCAGTGGCGCTAGCTTTGCTGGACAAAGCATTTTCGTATTAGAGTCAGTTCTGCTCTCAGACAATGTATGCATTACTAAACGAATGCATACATTCATGCATACAACGAATGCACACAGTATTCAGCATACAAAAGAAACACCACAGAGTGACAAAGCATAGCACAGAATCTTGGCTCAATAGTACAGGAGGCAGAACCCCAGCAATTAAGTACGACAGTGTTACACATGCCAAGTATTGAAGAAATACATACTGAGCAAAAATAAGACACTTTGCCTTAAGGAAAGTATTAAAGGTGGTCAGTGTAAATCTTACTGTGAAGGATGGAGAAAGATCTTCTTCAATATGTGTGAAGCAATACTACCTGATAGGATGGGTATGGCTCTTTGAATCATGCACAGTGTGTTGAGGTAGGTGATGGACATATGAACTGAGCCGCACTGGCATATACTTTGGTTGTTTGTTTAAGTCAGCTGCAGCTTTTTTCCATGGTACTGTTTTGTTTGTTTTATCATGGATAAAAGCTTGTATAAACAAAGATAAAATCTATGTTGCTCCTTACTTGTTTCTCAGTAAGTCACTGGAACAAATGGACATTTTAGACACAACTATCAGGATATATTGCACAATGCTATTGGGCTGGGTGTGCCTGGACTTCAGTTTGGGCTGTACTTTAGCATCCCCTGTCGAAATTCACAGGTACAAAGTAGGGCTGCTGACACCTGAGTTTTGCTTATATCATATTCTTTCATTTCTTGATTCTGTTGCAGAATATTTCTGACATCAGCTTGTGTTTGCCCTCAGTAGTCTGTTTTTCCTCTTTAAGTTTCTGGTCATTGTGCTTTGCCATATTCTCAGAGCTTTGAAGAAAGAACCTGTGACTAAACCAAAAGAGCATAGAGCAGGCAATCTCTGTAGAGAAACCGAGAGCTGCTCTGTGTGTGTCTAAGCAATTTACTCAGCCAGTGTCTTTTCCCTGCTTCTGCTAGGCACAGTCTTTTTTCCTAATACAGCTTCATTGGGCTGTGTGGATCTGGCTTTGGTCCAGGCTCAGCATATTTCATCAACACTGTCATGGTTCGGAATGCTTGCCAACACAGCAATATGTAAACATCAGGAAGTAAACTCTGATTTCAGCACTAATCTAAAATGAACAGTGACTCAAAGGAGGGTCTATTTTGAATTGAGTTTCTACCTACGGTGCCTTTGAGGCCCTTCTATCTCTGTTGACCTATTTGAGCTCATCTTTTAAGACTCCTCTGCTCTGTTCCCTGCTGTGTTCCCTGATATGCTTGGCCATTCTCACTGTTTCCACCCACCCCATTCAGCATCTGCAAGTTCTACACTTCGATGATGCAGACATACTTTCTTTGACTGGTTTGCAGAGATCCTCAGAGGAGATGCCATAGCTGTCCTCTACCTGGCCCAGCTCAGGTTAAATTGTTCTACTTTTCCTCTGTGCCATGGTTCTTTAGTTTAGGAGTGCATTTTCCTTTGCTTCTGTCAACATTTTAGAGTTGAGGCAGGGGAATTGTGAATTGCAGGCTAGATTAGACTACATGGAAGACCCAGTCTTTTAAAATTGTTAGTTGTATTCGAGTGAATTATTGGCTTCAGGAAGAAAATGTCCCTACTAAGGTTGATTTATTTTCTAGATACTCAGTCTTGTAGGAACTCTGAAAGGGCAAACCTGCCAAATGTCTGTCAAACTTACACATAAATAATTTGACTAATAGGAAATTTATTATTTGCTGAGGCAGTTCATTTAGCATTTACAAAACTCTTTAATAAAGCTGTTCCTAATGTGAGAATAAAAATTATCTATCAAGTGGTTGAAATGTGTCTCAATGGTAGAGGTCATCTGCTTAGCCTATAAGAGGCTTTGGGGTTGATCTCAGAATCAGAACAAATTATGATGTACCCAGACATAGAAGTTATATCCCCCTAAGACACTCTGAATGCCACAAAGCTTTGTATCCAGAAAATCTCTGAAATAAATAATCAGTGAATTAACCTAGCCCACTGATGCTGAAGTCTCCGTTCTCTGGCTGTGTGCTCACTTCTCAAACTGGCTTTCTAAAAACACAGCCATGGGCCCTTGCAATGGATTTTTTTGTTAATTAGAAAGAGTATCTATCATCTGTTAGATCTTAATAATGTTCAGAACTGCTTCTGCAGGGATTTTTGTTGGTGGTGTTGTTTTACTCTGGGTTTTTTTTTTTTTTTAATTTGTTAAGTAATTTTCCCAGCTTGAAGTAATTAGATACTTAAAATTTTCTGTTAAATTTTCTATTAACTGCATTGATAACTCACAAAGAATTTTCTAATGGAATTATTTATATAGATTTGAATTAAAATCATCTGGAATTTAGGAACCACCTATTTTCTTTTTTGAATAAAATGAGTCTCTGCATTCTATATGGTTATAATCAATGTCCCTTGACTTTTGCAGTATTTTAATTTAGTATCAATTCTGTAAACTAAAATGCCTCTTAATTGTTAAAAATAGTAAAATAATGTGTATATTTTAAAGACTTATTTTCTTGTGTGTGTGTGATTATATGTATGTGATTGCATGTGTGTATTTATTTGTGTGTGATTTTGTGTGTGTGTATGTAATTGTGTGTGCGTTTGAGTCTGTGTGTGATTTTGTGTGTGTGTACATTGCATGTGTGTGTGTGTGTGTGTGTGTGTGTGTGTGTGTGTGTGTTCATGGGTGTCAGATTCTCTGGATCTGGAGCTATAAGCGTTTGTGCACTTCCTGGTGTTGGTGTTTGGAACTGAACTAGTGTTTTTTGGAAGGGCAACAAGCACTCTTAACTGGTAAGCCATCTCTCTAGTCCCTACTCAAATAATTTAATAGTACTTTGTTAAAGCTTTGCCATTTGATTATATAACTTGCTTCCAAATACTCATATTTAGCCCCAAGTTGGATTTTGGAGTGCTTATTTCAGCTTGGTAAATGAATATGTTCTTGTCAGATTCAGCTTCAGTCTCAAGCAATGTTAATTATTAGGTAATTTGTCACACTACTTCCCTCCACACACTCACAGAGCCCATATTTACTCAGTTTTCTCTCACTGCATTTTATATTTGTGATACAGTATAAATATATATGCCACATATACAGTTGTAATGGAAAGAGACATTTTTAGATATGTATTCTGTAGTATATAAATAAAGAAACTCCTGAAAAAATAAAATTTATACATGAATAGATTACTAGAATAGATTACAAGTGGATACAGTGCAAATGTTAGAAATTGTGGGGAATTAGAGAAGACTTAATTTTTTAATCAAAGCACTGTGAGCATTATCAATATTTATTTGAAATATCTACTGATTAAAAATTAAACATTTTCAAATTAAGCATAACACATATGATATGAGATAGGAGTCTCCACAGAAAAGATGAAGAAATATCCCCCAAATTCACAAATAGCAGTCATGAAGGTTAATTTCCCTTAAAATAATTCCTGCAATTGCCTCTTACATCAGAAATATCCCCAAGGTGCTATCTGAATATATTAGTCAGGTTTCTCTAGAGTCCCAGAACTTATGGAAGTCTTTATATATTAAGGGAAATTATTAGAATGTCTTACAAACTTCAGTCCAACTTACCCAACAATGGGCAGCTGTAAATAGGAAGTCCAAGAATATAATATTTGCTCAGTCCCACAAGATTAGGTATTTCAGCTGGTCTTCCGTATAAACTAGAATCCTTAAGAAGTAGGTTCCCCCAGTATAGGAGAATGCCAAGGAGGGAAGAGGAGAGTGGGTGGGTAGGTGGGTGGGAGAATACCCTCATAGTGGCAGGAGGAGGGGGGAGAGAATGGGGAGGTTCCAAAGGGGCGATCTGGAAAGGGGGAAACATTTGAAATGTAAATAAAATATGAAAAATAAATAAATTTTAAAAAAAGAAGTAGGTTCCAACAGATGTACTGGCAAGTAAATGCAAGAAGATGAAGAAGAGTGAATCCTTCCTTCCCCCACCCCGTCCCCATTGTCCTTTCCAGCAGAAAGTATGGATCAGATTAAATATGTGTACCATTGTGTCTAGATTTAGAACCTGCTCTGTCCCAAGCTGGCCTTGAACTCAGAAATCTGCTTGTCACTGTGTCCTGAAATTAAAGGCATGTACTACCTTGCTTGGGCCTAAGCTTTTCTTGGCCTCTATGCCTGAGGTTCTGGATCACAGATGTGCCCTCTATTAATGGATTGTAGTTCATTCCAAACATAGTCAAGTTGACAATCAGGAATAGCCATCACAGAGAATAAGCAAAAATGATGTGAGCAGATTATAATAAATTAGATTAAAGAAGATGGCACACGACTAGCTAGTTTACAAATGTGAGGTGTGAAAATATAAAGACCTTGATGTCTAGGGGATAGAATGTCAGCTTTCTTCAGGGAAGTGGTCCCTGGTGGATGGCCCATGTTCTAGTGAATGGCTTCTAAAACTCATGCAAATATGGGAAACACTTATTAGGTTCTGTGGGCTAAGATAGAGAGGTAAGGAATTTGAAGAGGAATTATGGGATGGAGATCTGAAAGTAGTTGAAGAGAGAGTGGTGAGAACGCAATGTATATAAACTATGTTGTACAAATGTATAACATTTTTAAGGAATAAATTGAAAATGCATTAAATTAAAAAGGAGAATGTAAGAATGACCTTGCATATTATCTGTCTCCATTTATAAGAATCTTCCAAATTCAACATGCAGAAATAAAAATGTACACTCATGAATCATCACAAACTCCCTAACAATATTCTAATGGCAATCATCAGTTATCAAACTGTAAGGTGGCAATTGGCTTTCCTTGTGGTCTCCTTTACACTTGTATTGTCTAGATAGATTATTCCTTCCAGGTAGGACAAATGTGAATGTTCTTTACATCATAAAATGGGTAAAATTTTTTCATAATAGAAGTCATTAAAAATAATGTTGCCCAAATACTGTGATTGAAACTGAGAGGACAGGGCTTCAGCTTCTTCTCATAAATAGACATTTCTTTCTACAGTGACACAGGGGCATTGCCTGAGTGTGTACCAGAGTAATTAAATCTTAATATTCCAATGGTGAATCCATGCACTGATTAAAGCCATGGTGTCTTGGTTTATGAGCTATGTTAATGTCTCTTGGATCTTTGTTCCAATGTAATGCCACATTATTACACAGTTAATCTAGGACATTGTCAAGTCAGCAAATACACATTCTATTATGTATATCATGCATATTAATAGTTTACATATAGAACACATGAAATCATTCACCACCAATAATTATAGAACTTCACCAGCTCCACTAGTATCTACAGCACTTAAATAGGACTAATATCTCAGATTAAAAATTACAATGAGTATATTTTCATGGTTATATACCTGCTACTATTACCTCATATGAAAAATTCAAATATTTGTCAGTTGTATTTTCTTGGCTATATGTAGTATATGAGTAATTTATTGAGCATAGATATTTTTGTATTTCTTCTACTTGATTGCAAGTTCAGATCAATTGTCTTTTTTGTATAACCAAAGTTATCTAAATTCTAATATAGCCCAAATTTTCATGTATTATTTGAGCTGTTTAATAATCTGGGTCTTAATAATATAAAATTGGGAGGGAACTAGGTGCCTATATCAAGGTTATTAAAAAAAATGTCTCTATTGATCAATTGAACTCAATTTCAAGACTGGGAATTTACACTTCTGCCTATAGTTGTTGAATCTATAGTTTCAATTTAGTGTTAATTTCCTGGGAAATCTAATATCTGCCAGGATATGTTATGTACATTTATAGAAAGTCCATCTCTGTGTCTACTCTTGGAAGACTGGATTGTCTGGATCATTTTTGGTATCAGGGCACTAACTTGGGTTGGTTATGTGATGATGATTAAAGATTTATCTAGGACAGCTAGAATGTGCTAGTTATAAACACATAAACACATTCCAATCTCTGTTGTTACCACTATAGTTCCTATTGTTCCAATGAGGAAAACTAACATGTCTTACCTAGATTTAAGGTGAGAGTAAATTGCATTTCCTGGTGTCCTGCTGAAAGCAAAAATTTTAAAATTTCCCTATCTCCCCAGTATATAGGATCTAGGTGACTTAACAATTTTCTGCAGTCTCCAAAATTTCACACTGGTGTGTTGCCGCAAACTGCAATGCATTTGTATATGGTCACCAAACTGTTTTTAAATGTATAGTGGTGGTGTGATTTCCTCCATTTCATTCATTAAAGCTGTTATATTCGTTCTCTAGATTTAACCAGTGTCTTAAAAATGTATTAGTTTTATTATTTTTTTAGAGAACTGACATTTGGATAATTATGCATGCATTTATTCATTTTTTGTTATATATCATAGACAAACTCAGGCTTTCTGTTCTTATTCCTTCTCTCAATTTAATTTTCTGGTTCTCTTTTCCTAATGGTTCTTTAACCATCACCTATACCTATCAATGTTTTGTGTGGGATGATATTGTAATAGACACTTCCAAAATTTGAATGCTACAACATTTAGCATTCTATTTGTCAAACAACTTGGTTGCTTGCCATTGGCTGTTTGGAAACTGACACTTGTCTACAATCATCTTTTCCCTCCATCAGAGCTCATAGTGCACTCAAGGAGCAAAGTATCAGAATTGTAAACTTAAACTTTACTTTGATATGCTTGCACTTTCCCAATATCTGAAACTCAAAAAATAATCCACACATGCTCAATTTAAACATCAAAATTTATTTAGAGTAAAATATTAAGAATCTTCCTGAAATACATTAAGATGCTTCTCATTTGATTGAAGCAGGTAACATAGAACATATGTGACTCTCATTGTCTTATGAGGAGGAAATTTCTGGTTTCTTTAGAGACTCAGTTGTGTCATGTGATGTTTTTCTGGAAACTGTCTTATGAGAGGATGTTTTTGCTGAAGTAGACACATGGGAAGATGTTTTGCTGAGAACATACATGTGGTTTTAGTTTTTTCTGGAAAATTCTTGGAGAAGGGGCATGTAATGTTTTGCTAGAGGGGATTCTTGAGAGAACACATGATGTTTGGAAAGGGTATAAATATAAACCAGCAGACAGTGGATGCCAGTGTGGCATTGGTTCACCTTGCCATTCTTAGCTCGTTTTCATTGGGTTTACTGATGCTGGTGTTTGCTGACATCGCTGTATGGTATTTGTTCGCCTTGCCATGCTTTGCCATTCATTGCTGATCATTGTTTGTCACAAGTTTGTAGAGAGAAACACACCAAAGAACTTCCAGTGGTATTCTGGCAGCTTCTTGCCATTTCTCTGGACTCAAGGCAATTGGCAGAGCCTCAAGATTTCTTTTGGATAAAACTGCCATTGCTGACTTATGAATGGTGTTTCCTAGAGGATCAAGCTACTAGAGCTTATATGTGTGAACTGAACTGCTGATATCCTGAAAACACACATTGGATTTGCCCCAGAGAACTATTTCTAAACAAGTCCACATGCTCTATTAACTTCTTCTTTCCACTACCTATGGTATATGGTGGGCTAGAATTTGGTTAAAGCATTTAAGTACAATTATTAAAGTGGGTTTTTAAAAATATAAGCCTACAGTCATGTAGATTTTCTTCAATGTGAGGAATGTCAGGTGGCAAATATCCATTACTTTCATTTTCTAGGGCTTTTCTTTTTATGGTATGTTGGAGCTTAAGCAATGCACTTCTGCCTCCTATAAAATTCTAGAAAACTTTATAAGATTTATAAAACAAGTGCTTCAGAATGTAAAATGCACAGACAGTATTTTCCAGAACCACCCAACCAAAGCCTAGTGTAAACTTTCAGCAGCTTGTGAGACTGGCAGTTATTCTATGAGGGGAATCTGTTCTCTAACACTCCTGATATTCCTGTAAGGGCACAGCCTCTAAAAGATAGAATTTCAAGGTCATAGATTTGTTTTAACAAAGGATATAAGTTTGCTGAATTTAGTATTCGCTACCCACTGCAAAATTAATGTTTTGATGTTTTCTAAGCTTGGGTAAAGCTGGGTATAGGTTCTGTTTTCTTCTGTGCAGAGCACCATCATGATAATTACTTTCTATTTCAATTTGACTAGAGGGAGAAATTGAAGCTGAAGGATATGTCTGATTTCATTATGCAGTTTAAAGTCTTCTCTGTAGCACAGAATTAATCGCTTAGCCTGTGTACTTTGTGTGAGTTTTTAAGAAATCTTTTTTTGGGAGTGGTTGCTAAAACTATTGTCTTAGTCAGGGTTTTTATTCCTGCGCAAACATCATGACCAAGAAGCAAGTTGGGGAGGAAAGGGTTTATTCAGCTTACACTTTCACATTGCTGTTCATTACCAAAGGAAGTCAGGACTGGAACTCAAGCAGGTCAGGAAGCAGGAGCTGATGCAGAGACCATGGAAGGATGTTACTTACTGGCTTGCTTCCCCTGGCTTACTCAGCTTGCTCTCTTATGGAACTCAAGACTACCAGTCTGTGGATGGTACCATCTACAATCCCCCCCCAAACCCCCCCATCACTAGCTGAGAAAATGCCTTACAGCTGGATCTCATGGAGGCATTTCCTCACCTGAAACTCCTTTCTCTGTGATAACTCCAGCTTGTGTCGAGTTGACACACAAAAACCAGCCAGTACAACTATTAAATTTTATATTGCTATAACAAGATGACACAAATTAGATTATTCATAATAAATAGAAATTTATTTCGGTGGTTGCTTTAGAAGCTGAAAAGTCAAGTGACTTAGTCCTGATATGACATCTGTTCTTCATCTGGTGAGGGTTTGTGCTAAACCACTGCCTGAGAGGACATATCTCATGACAAGCCATAGCAAGGACTCATCTTTTTAGTCCTCTCCTCATAAAGCTACTGATGCCGGTATAGAAGTCATGTCTTCATAGCCTTGTCTAATTATAGTTATCTACCAATGACTTGACTTCCCAGTAATATTCACATATGATTTTTGATATTATAGCACATGAAACTTTGTGTTACACTTTTCATCAATAATGATAATATATTTAGGTTGTAGCCTATTGTCTATGTATGACCATGAAGACTTTAGCATTCTTTTTAGCTTTACTCGGTGTATTTTAGTGGCCAACTTGGAGACTCAAAAGCTTTACAAGAATGTTTGGTTCCCATGTCACAGAATCCTGGCATTTTCATGCATTTTATTCTAGCTAGTCTACATTTCTGCATCCTTTGACCAAACCAGAAGTACTTTAGATAGATCTTTATCTGGTGAGTGCCTTTACTGTATCAACCCATTTTGTTTCAGTGGGGAGTTTCACTTCAGTTAAAGTGCTTCTGCTCAATTAATTTACATAATTGGCAGACCCTCAGAAAAAAGAGCATATCCTACCTGAGGGCCCAGCTATTCCACTCCTGGGCATATACCCAGAAGATGCTCCAACATGTAATAAAGACACATGTTCCACTATGTTCATAGCAGCAATAGCCAGAAACTGGAAACAATCCAGATGTCCTGCAACAGAGGAATGGATACAGAAAATGTGGTACATTTACAGAATGGAATACTATTCAGCTATTAAAAACAATGGCTTCATAAAATTTGTAGGCAAATGTATGGAACTTGAAATATCATCCTGAGCGAGGTAACACAGTCACAAAAGAATGAACAGGGTATGTACTCACTGATAAGTGGTTATTAGCCCAAAAGTGTGGAATACCCAAGAGTCACTTCACAGCAACCATTGGGTTGAGTGTGAGGTCCCAGATGGAGGACTTGGGGAAGGGACTGAAGGAGCTGAGGGAGTTTGCAGCCCCAGAGAGGGAGCAACAGTGACAATTGGCCTGACCCCGATACTTCAGGAGACTGAATCACCAACCAAAGAATACACATGGAGGGACCCATGGTGCTGGCCACATATGTGGCAGAGGAGGAGCTTGTTAGCCATCAGGGGGAGCAGAGGCCCTTGGGCCTGAGGGTGTCAGATCCCCCAGTACAGGAGAATGCCAAGGAGGGAAGCCGAGAGTGCATGGGTGGGTGGGTGGGTGGGGGAATACTTCCATAGTGGCAGGGAGAGGGGGGAGGGAATGGGGAGGTTCCACAGGGGAGATCTGGAAAGGGGGAAACATCTGAAATGTAAATAAAGTATGAAAAAAATAACTGTCTGAAGGTACCAAGGTCAGGCATTCATAGATTTTATTTTTTGACCCAGCCTGTGTCAGTTTAGTCCAAATTGATTGAGTTGTGCATTCCTAAAGGTGTCTGTGTGTAGGATATGCTTCAATACAAACAGTTACAAGAAATTGATATAGGATGTTAAAATTTCTGATTAAACTATGAGAATCAGGTTCAGGAAGACAAAAAAACTATGTGACAGATATAAGTATGGGTAAACAAGAGTACTTTTTATTAGTGATTCTTTTTATGTATTATAGGTTGGTTTCGAGACTTCAGACTCTTTACTTTAAGATGGTTGCTGTCAGTTTCTTGCTCTCCATACATGTGCATTCTGCCTATTACCCCACCCTTACCCCTGTGTGCTTTCTGCCTATGGAAACACTGAATGTACACCTCTTATGCCTAGCTTTGGCCTGGTCTGTATGTTTTGTTTGGTCGATGGGGTATGGGGAAACAGCCACTCATTCTCTAACTCTATGTCTGACCTAACATCTCTTTGATTATCAAGTAAAGTCTCCAGAATAAGTTCTAGGCATACCATATTCTTCTATCAATCCTGAAGTTCAGAAGGTGATTATATATCATCTAAAACTTGTAGCTGACACTTTACAACTTACTTGAGTCTTTTTCTAATGGATTTGAAAAATTCTTTGATTTATAATTTTCTTTTGTTCTAGAACCACACAAGTTCATGTAACTACTTCTAAAGGATAACATGTCATACAGAGCAACCTGAATTCATGTTCCTAGATCATGGTCACTGATACTTAATAAGAAAACAGTGCTTTTTATGTACTTTGACATGAGAGCCATATTTTGCACCAATGGTGACATTCTGCAACTTCTAAATATAGCGAGGTTATAAAAGCTTTCTGCAACAGTTGGGTCTCTTGAAATATTTACTGTCTGAAAAAAATACTGTAGAAAGATACAATACAATGATGAAGTCTGCCTATGATGTGAGATGTTCAGGTTAATAGGTCAGGTAGGTTGAAGTGCCATGATGAGAGAGGAGAGCCAAGAAGAGCTGGTATGTCAAAGTTTTGCATGAAGAGATCAAAGGTAGATTGGTCAGTGAAGCTATTCACAAAAAACCACTCTCAAAGTTATGAAAAATGCAAAATATTTGCTTCAAAGTCTTGAATTATTATGTACTTTATTGTGAAGAAATAAATTATAGCAATAAAAGGAGAGCTTAATATTAGATTTATATCATTTTCAGAGACTCCTGCTCCTTTTCCTCATTATCACCCTGGTGGAAGTTTGCAATCACAGAGTGAAAATATTGGCACAGAACTCAACCCCTCTTTGAATATCCTATTGCTAAAGACAAATTGTGGAGGTAAAAATAGAGCCTTAATACATTCAGAGAAATAGACCTTAGGTTTATAGTTTTGTTACGCTAGTCTCCTATGAAAAATTAATACAAGCTTCAGCTCCAGATAGAACTTCATTCAGTATTCTATCTCCTTAAACACTGACATAGTACACACGTGTGAGCAGGAGCTGATTGGCTACAGTCCAGACGTTAACTTTGATATTAACCTGAAAGAAATTTCTGAACCTTTAAACCTCAAAAAGAAAACCAGCATGAGCATTATAATTCTGAATACTTTACTTGATACTTTAAATGTGGCAGAGGGCTGATGAGACAGTTCAGTAGAGAAAAGTATGTGCTGGCAAGCCTAATGAGCTAAGCTCAAATTCCTGGATCTCCAAATGGAAGGTAATCAATTCCTAAATATTGTACTCTGATCTTTATATGTGTGATGTGACACACTCACACACACACACAAATACACACATGGACACACAAGCACACACACTATGCATATGTAATGATAATAAAAAACATATAAAACAATGCAGGTAGTACAAAGTAAATGTTCAACAAACCCAGTCTCTAGTGTTTTCTGTTGCGGCTTAGAATTCATTTATGAATATTCTCTTCATTTTCCTGCTTCTTTTTTATTTCATATTTTCAAGTTCAATTAATATTTCCATTGTCAATTTGCAGACGTGTGTTCTAGCAGCTATTGACTATCAATAGTTCCTCTGTTAGTTGTGGGGCTCATCAATGCTGGAATGAAAAGAATGTATTAATTCTTTGGGAATTTTATAAATGTAGTTGATCATTCACTGCTCAATGTAACTCCTCTTGTATCTACTCCCCCACACCCTTATATCCTCCTAACTCTGTGCCCTCTGTTCTTTTAAAAATGTAACTTTAGTACAAGAGAGAAGTCTCTTTGTACTTCTACACACTCGCATGTATAGGGCCATCTACCAAAGCTTAGTTAATTTCTCAGGGACCAACCCTTAAAGCAGACAACCAACTCTCCCTTTCCCGAAACCACCAACTGTCAATCATTTCTCAGCAAAAGGATGGATTTGTGACATATCTACAGCCCCCATGCCAAAATTTGAATAGCCTGATCTTATTAAGGTTTTTGCAAGCAACCTCAGCTGTTGTAAGTTCATGAGTGCAGTAGTCATATCATTTTCAGAAGACAATGTTTTACATAAGTCTTCCCCAATCGTTAATTCTTACAAATTGTCTGTAATGGTCTCTGAGCTATGGAGTGATCAGTTGATCAGTCAGTGGTATAGATGTCCTATTTGTGGCTGAAATATCACCTTTGCACTTCAACTCATTGTGAGTTTTTATGTTAAACACTGTCTACAGAGTTTCTCGGATAAAGAACTAGAGATGCAGTAACAGATATGTACAGAGATTTGACTTTAAAGGACAGTTTTTACTCTGTCCCTTAAGTTGGCTGCTTTCTACAGTGGCTGCATCAATTTGCACTCCCATCAACAGTGTAAGATGGTACACAAAAGCCAACATTTGTTGTATTGTTCCTTTTGCTTTTCTTTTCTCTTTCTTTTCTTTTGTGGCTTGCCAACACAGGTTTTCTCCATGTAGCCTAGGCTATACTGGAACTCACTCTGTAGACCAGTATGACCACAAACTCAGAGATCTTTCTGCTTCTGCCTCTGGAGTGTTGGAATTAATGATATATGTGACTCTGAAACCTCTCAAAGTAGTTTTAACTTATATTCCTCTAACGGTCCTTATAAGGGTAGTGAAGAGGTTATAAAATATTTCTTAGCCATTTGTATTTCTTCTGATAATTCACTGTTGAGATCTATATCCCCCTTTTAACTGGGTTGTTTGTTTTCTGAGTGTTTTAGTTTTCTGAGTGCTTTTTATATTACAGACACCAACCCTGCCAGATTAACAGCTGGGAAAGATTATTTCTATGGGCTCCCTCTCAGTTGATTAACAGTTTCCTTTTCAAAATAGAAGTTTTATAATTGAATGAAATCCCACTTGTTCATTGTTGGCACTATTCCTGGGAAACCCAGATTGTGAGTAAGAAATCCCTTATTTGAACTTATAACCTGAAGTATGCTCCCAGAAGTTTCAAAATTTCAGGATTAACACTGAGTTCTTTGCTACATTTCGGACTGATTTCTGTACAGAGTGGAGAGAAGAATTAAGATTCATACTTTTACACACAGATAACAAGTTTCCCCAACAACATTTGTTAAAGATACTGTCTCTATTCTAATGTGTACCATTTTGCATCTTTCTAAAAATTCTGTTTGCTGTCAGTGTGTGAACTCATATCTAAATTTTTAATAATATTCCATTGATCTCTGTGTCTATTCTTTTTATTATTGATTCTGTAGTTTAACTTGAAATCAGAAATAGCAATACATATCTCCAGTAGTGTTTTTATTGTTCAAATAGTTTCATATATCTGGTGTCTTTTGTGCTTCCACATCCATATCTAGATTTTGTCTGGAAAGAATTACATTGGAACTTTTATGGGCACTGCATTGAATCTACAAATTAATTTTGGTTGGATGGCCATTTTCATATTAGCCACACTAATGTAATTGTATAAGAGTTCTCTCTAGCTTCTGGTATTTTCTTCAGTTTGTATCCCTCTAATTCTTTAAAGTCTGAGCTGTATAAGTATTTCATTTACTTGGTTAGGTTTATTCTAAGGTATTTTTGGGACAATTATGGATGAAGTTATTTCCCTGATTTATTTCTCAGTCTGATATGTGAGCTTTGGAGGTAAGGAGTGAGTAAATGTTCTGTTAAGGGCTGAGCACTCCCACCAGGGCTGAGCACTCTAATGGTCACTTTTTCTTTTTCTTCAACCAGCTCTAAGCCTTCATATTTATCAGCCGTCATTCATTTCATAAAGAGGCATCTGTGATGAGAGTTGAAACTGGTACTAATAGTGTTATAAAGATTAGCATTTAGGATACAAGTTAATGCTGTGTCAATTTAGCAAAATATAAAAGTAGGATTTCTATAAATGCCATCTACATGACTTTGGCTCAGTTTATAGTACCAGGAATAAGTTTTGGTCTGTGTAGTGTTCCTTAAATTGAATCAGTAGGTCGTTAATTACATCCCAGAATATTTATGCCATCATTGTGTATCTTGCTGTATCCTGGGCATGTCTTGCTAGGTTGATTATCACAGAGGGGGCTACAGTGTTTATAACTAGGTAAAAATGTTAATGACTTTTCTCCTTCAGTAGGCTTTATAGCATCCTTGGCACTACAAATGCTAGCTAGAAAGAGGTGCTTGGGTATATTAATAGAAAATCAATTCCTATAAAGCTGGAGGAAATGTTATTGCTCTTTAATTGGACATTTTATACTCAAAGTCTATATTTTAGAACTACTCAAGGATTCAAATATGAACAACTTTCAATCACTGACTTGATTTAACCACAAAAATAATTTATTCAAAATCTTAAGAGGGAAAAAAATATTAATTCAAGTTGATACAAATGAAGGCATCTGTTTTCTATGACAAAACCAAAGTAAACCAACCAACCAAACAAACAAACAAATAAACAAAAAACCCAGAATCCAAAACAAAAGAAACAACCTATAACCTAAGACAAAGGTGATGTATGAGAGAAGACAAACAACAGGTTTTTGTTAACATCTATTACCAGAGAGAATGTGACCTATTAACTATGCAAGCACACACTGTGCTTCTTTCTTGGAGTGTATTTGATGCCATGGATATTTTAGAAAACCAAAGTTTTGCCAATGCCTGTGGGATATGTCTCCCATCTCTGTGCCCAATAATTTGTTCAAACTAAGTTTTAAATTTCCTAAGTAATAGCATACTTGGACTATCCCAGGGGCACAATTCCATTATCTCAGTAATCACATTGTCAGAAAGCTGTTAAAATCTTTGTAAAGGTCTTGTTTACTTTTTTTTTTTTTGCTTGTAAGCTTCATCTTTACAAATAAACACATTTATAAAATTGACTTTTTTCTTTCCCCTTTCGCTCTGTCTAAGGATTTTCCATAAGTCTTTGGTATTATTTTATTTTCAAATCTAGTTGACCTTCTAAACGGAGAGTAGATTGTACTAAGAGGGTGATTATTCTTTATGATCATAGTTAACTATTTTATTTTCTCTAGCAAGTTTTCTATTGTTCACTAATTTAGAATACAAATTCACCATTTTGTGCCACATAAAAGTTTTAAATTTACATACATCAAATCAATATGCAGCTAAGCAAAAATGAATAATCATAAAAACTAGGAAAGGCACCATCATTCCAATTTTGCCTAGCATTAAGCTAACAGTTATTATACACTTACATACACATGTATTATACAGTATATTAATCATTGTACTTCAAGTTTACTAGGAAAAATCATTCTAAAATAGAAAAAGCCATCTAGAATGAAAGAGGAGATGTACATTTGTATTTTTTTAACTGAGAAATATTTGCCATAGGCTCAAGCATTTAAACACTTGATTCTCCAGTTGGTGATGCTATTTTGGGAAGTTTAGGACATGTGGATTTGCTGGAGGAAGTATGTCACTGGGGTTGAGCTTTAAGAGTATACATCCTGGCCTACGTTAAGTTTGCTCTCTCTACTTCATGTTTATGGTAAAAGATGTGGCATTCCAGCTTCTGTATCTGCCTTTATGCCTGCTGCCATGTTTCCCTGGCATGATGGATTTTCATTCCTCTGGAATTATCAGCCCAAATATACAAAGGTCCAACCTCAGCATGAGGAGGATCCTGAGAAAAGGGGCAATGGGAGTGGTGCTAATTTAATAATAACTCAGAGTCCATAGTGGATGCAAGCTGTCAGTTCAAGTGCTTTCTCTTTACCCAAGGATTCTCATCATTCTTCCTTCTCCTTTTCCCTTCCTTCTCCCTCTCCCTTCTCATTTTTCCCCTTTACCTTTCTCATTCTTTTGCCTTCTCCCAACCAGAAAGTCTGAACCCAGTCTTTTATTTACTAAAGTTACATCATCAAGGATTTGATTATTGTTATTAATTTTTAAGAAATTCTTAAATTTACAGAAATTATGTAAGTCCTGGATCAATAGCCCCAACCCCTGCTTCTTCAAAATAGAAACTAAACACAAAGCAGAAACACATCTCCTATTAGGTTTAGACAGCCTGTTCTTCACGGGTAGCTGGGCACAGCTCTTGCAGTCTCCTGGTAAAGCAGATAGCAGTCTTTAGTAACTACTTTCAGATAAGATAAGAAAGGTGACCGACTACTAAGGTTAAAATAATCTCTTACAAAGTTTTAAATTTTATGCAAGTAAAGCTGATAGCTCTCTTTAATATCTCTCAGGCATTGTCATATCCAATCCTTCAAGTAGTTAGAACTAGAACTAAGAACTAACTTTTTATATGTTTATGCATCATATTTTAATTCTCTATTCTTTGTCTTCTATTCTAGCAATTCCATGGCCTCATATTCTCTCCTTCTAATACTATTTATTTCTAGATCATACACAAGCCTTCCTCCTACAAAATAAACACATCTATCATTTTCTTTTCTTTTTTTTAAATAGATTCCTGCTTTTCCCTATCCATATCTTTTCTTCTTGAGACCACTTTAACTCTCTATCCTTGATATCCCCAAGTTCACCCTGGTTAATTAATGCAGCAGTCATTGGACAGGAGGGTACCTGTATCTCCTCATAACTCCAAATTCAAGGCCAATTCTCACAATGTACAATTTCTACAAAGGACCATGTAGGCTTTTATGGCCTGTGGTTATGTCGTCTGGATCCTTTCCCGTGACCTTAAAGCTGAAGGCCTGCTCCTCATCCTCCACAGCCTCACGACCACCTCCATTCCTCATTCCTGAGAACTACATCTGTTTCATTTGTTATGGAGTGATTAGCTCTGAGTAAAGGGGAAAGTATATTCCCCAGAAAGAAAGATTGGAAGTAAAATAGAAGATGCAGCAGATCAGTTTGAGGGCAACAGCAACCATCAGTATACACAGGTATCAATGGTCTAGCAATGTGCCAGGGGCAGAAACTGTGTCATACCTTCCCTTAGGCAGCCAGGCCCGACCAGGCAAAAATAAACTCTACTATAAGTTGCTTTGATCATGGCGTTATATTAAAGCAGCAGGAAAGTATCTAATACTTATGTTCTTCTATTTTATGATACCTGCTGTACTTTGTATTACCTGCATCTAGTCTTTTAGTACTGTTTTTCATTAATATGTACATGACTAATATTATCTGAGCCATGTGTGCTCTTATAACATGAAATAATATACAGACAAACAGCCACTTTATTTGAGAAAGATGGTCGTGGGCAAGCTGCCTGACTCCCAGTGTGTGGTTGAATTAGTAGGTTGGTTTTGCTTTTGTTTTTTTAAGAGGACGAGGTGTGGTAAGGGAAATAATCTTAGAGGACAATGTGAGAGCTGCAAGGGGTGTGTGGATATGTCCAAGATATGGTGTATAAACATTTTAGAGATTAAGAAAAATAACTGTGAGATAAATATCTCTTAAGGTCTTGCTCCAAACAAAAAACCAAAACAAACCAAAACAAACCAAAACAAAGGAGTACTGGCACTAGCTCTTTTTTGAAAGTAGTTGAATTTTGTGCTAAAACTCTCTTGCCCTGTGTGATTTTTGGTTGGGAGATTTTAATGACTGCATCTATTTTCTTAGGCGTTATAAGTTTATTTAAATTGTTTTATCAGATTTTGCCTCTGGTAAGTGGTATCTGTTGGGAAATGTATCAATTTATTTTAGATTTTCTAATTTTGTGGAGTATAGATTTTTAAAGTATGACCTAATTATTCATTGGATACCCTCAGTGTATGTTGTTATGCACCCCTTTGTTTCTGATTTTGTTAATTAGGATAATCTTTATGTTTTTTTTAGTTAGTTTAGATGTTTGTTTATATTTTGATTTTCTCAGAAAACATTGTTTTTTGTTTCAATGATTCTTTGTATTGTTCTTTTTGTTTCTATTCTATTGATTTCAGCTCTCAGTTTGATTATTTCCAGCCGTCTACCCCTCTTGGGTGTGTTTGCTTCTTTTCTTCTAGATATTTCAGGTGTGCTGTTAAGTTGCTTGTATAAAATCTCTCCAAGTTATGAGGGCACTTAGTGCTGTGAACTTTCCTCTTAGTACTGCTTTCTTAGGGTTCCATATGTTTGGGTATGTTGTACATTAATAATTTTCATTGGGTTCTAGGAAGTCCTTAATTTCTTTCTTTCTTTCAGCCTTGATGGAGAACCGTTCCATGTCCATGGGTTTGTAGGCTTTCTGTTGTTTCTGTTGTTATCGAAATCATTTTAATCCATGGTGGTCTGAGAGAATGCAGAGTACTTTTTAAATTTTATTGTATCTCCTAAGACTTGTTTTGTGACCATTTATATGCTTAATTTGGAGAATGTTTTTAAGACACTGAGAGAATGTATATTCTTTTGTGTTAAGGTAAAATGTTCTGTAGATATTTGTAGATCCATTTCATTCATAGCATCTGTTAGCTCCAGTATTTCTCTGTTTAGTTTTTGCCTGGATGACCAGTCTATTGGTGAGAGTGGACATTGAAGTCTCCTACTATCAATGTGTAAGGGTCAATGTGTGATTTATGTTTAATATTGTTTCCTTTACATATATAGGTGCCTTTGTTTTTAAGGCATAGATGTTAGGAACTGAAAGATTATCTTGGCGGACCTTTCCTTGGAGGAGTATGAAGAGTCTTTCCTATATAAGCTTGTTTCTTAGGTTCATTTGCTTGGAAAATATTTTTCTAACCTTTGAATCTGGGGAAATGTTTATCTTTGATATTGAGGTGCATTTCTTGTATGTAGCAGAAAGATGAATCCTGTTTTGCTATCCATTCTGTTAATCTGTGTCATTTTATTGGGGAATTGAATCCATTGATACTGAGAGATATCAATGATTAAGGACTGATAATTCCTGGTATTTTGTTGTTTAGTGAGTGTAGTGGTAGTCTGTGTGTGTGTGTTCCATTTTTTCTTTTTATTGTTTTTGGTGTTTCTTTTGATTTCCAGTTTTGTTGGTGTGAGATTATTTATTTCCTGTTTTCTTGGGAGAAGTTATCCTTTTGGGGTTGGACTTTACCACCTAGTACATTCTGAAAGACTGGATTTGTCTACGTTTTGTTTAAATTTGACTTTATCTTATTTTCTCCATCTACGGTGATTGATAGTTTTACTGGACATAGTATTCTGGACTGGCATCTGTGGTCTCTTAGAGTCGACAAGACATTTGTTCAGGCCCTTCTTGCTTTTCCATTAAGAGTCTCCATTGAGAAATCAGGTGTAATTAACCTTTTTCTCTTGCAACTTGAAGATTCTATTTGTTTTTTTTTTTTTTTTTTTTGTATGTTTAGTGTTTGCTATTATGTGGCAAGGGGACATTCTTTTCTAGTCTAATCTATTTAGTGTTCTGTAGGCTTCTTGCACCTTTATAGGCATGTCCTTTTTAAGGAAAATTTTCTTTTATGATTTTGTTAAATATATTTTCTGGGTTTTGAGCTGAGATTCTCTCCTTCTATTCCTATTATTTTTAGGATTGTTTTATCATAGTGTCACAGATTTCCCGAATGTTTTGTTTCAGAATTTTTTTAGATTTAACATTTTTTTTACATTTTGTATTTATTTTTTCTACCATATCTTCAATGCCTGAGATTCTGACTTACCTCTTGTGTTCTGTTAGTGAAGTTTGTAGCTGCAGTTTCTGTTTTGTTTTTTTTTAAACCTACATATTCCATCTCCAGGATTCCTTCAGTTTGTGTTGTTCTCATTGTTTTATTATTTTAAGGTTCTGAATAGTTTTATTCATTTCCTTCAACTGTTTATTTGTTTTTTCCTTGTCTTTCTTGGTATTCTTTAAGAGTTTTATTAATTTCTACCTTAGAGAATGCTGTCATCTTCATAAAGTAGTTTTTAAAGTTATTTTCACGTGTTTTAGCTGTATTGGAATCCCCAAGGATTGTTGTATAACTGGGCTCTGGTGGTGATACATTTTCTTAGCTGTTGTTGATTGGGTTCTTAAGTTGGGGTTTAGGCATGGTTTGCCTAACCATGCTGGTTTGTGTCTTTGTTCGTGGCCTCCCCCCCACCCCCAATTTCCATTTCCTCATTGACTTCTGCGGGAAGTGGTCTATGATTGAGTAGAGGGTCCCTACTCAAGTTGAAAAATGGGGTTCTGGTGGCCAGCGGAAGATCTGTACCTGAGTTGGAAGGTTCTGGAAGCTAAGAGTGGCCTCTGGTCCAACTGGGCATCCTCCACAGGTGTTGGTTGCTGGAATATGTTTATGGGGGCTGGCTGGGGGTTGGGGAAGCATGGAGAAAGTGGGACAGTCCTTGGGCATTCAGCATACGTGGGGCTCCGATTATTAGCTGGGCCTGTGCTGAATTATGGGTCTTCCTCTAGAGTTTTGGGCAGGGATATGGTGATGAAGAGAGGTAGGCTGTTGGTAGCAGGCTGGGAAGACCCTGGAGGAGTGTTGGTAACCCTGGGGTTCTGGGTGCTGATGTGGTCTCTGGTAAAGCAGGGCTCTTCTATTGGAGTTCTATTTACTCTGTTTAGTTTCTGATCTATGAATCAGTCACTATTGTTATTCAGCTTTCCCAAAGCAATTTTAGTTTTTAATTGAATTAATTAAAACTGTTTCCAACAGCATCTCCTGATCACACATGGAACATGTGTACAGAAATATGAACCTTTGCATACTGGCTATAGTATAACATCCATGCTGATAAATGAGATATGAAGGTTATATTTCTGTGGCTTGAAAAGTATTCATGCTCCAAATAAATATTTTGGATAAGCAATTTACAAGTTTTTGTTTTCTTTCTCTTACATTGGATTACTCATGAATAAAGTCATGTTCATACCATAGACAAAATAATAAGTACATAAAGGATTCTGTATCAGTCGCACACCACATTTATATTCCATTTCTACAAAGAACACAGCGGATTTTTCAGCTTGTGAAATCTATGAGGACAGGATCTAACAGACATTCTTTGATAGCCACTTGTTTAAGTACTTCAGGAAATACCCCATTATACTAGCAATAGACTACTTGTCCTTCATAATCCCAGTGAAGAATGTTCTGAGCATTGAACTTACATTCTTGTGGTTTTCTTTAACTAGTCCTTTCCATAAACGATAAGGCAAGAACATAAAACCATGCTGTTTCCAAAACTGTAATCATATTCCAAATAGAATACAAGGATCAGGTTAAAAAAAAAAAAGAAAGCTAGTATCCAACAATGTATAATGTGCACTATTTGACATCTAAAGTAAAATCCCCAAGCAAACTACAGAAATCCTCTACTAGGGGTCATAAGGAGACCTTTTTGTGAGTTATTTGCATTGGTGATATTGTTCTCAATGTAAAGTTATTTCTTTTAACTTTAGGCAACACCAGAGCAGAATTTGAACTATGGATAATTTTCTACTAAAATTGTGCTAATAAAAATGCCCAAGTATTCTATAAGTTATGAGATTTCCTGTATGGCTGGTCAAAATGGACAGCCCCATGTAACT
This sequence comes from Rhynchomys soricoides, assembly GCA_019843965.1. Classification (NCBI taxonomy): domain Eukaryota; kingdom Metazoa; phylum Chordata; class Mammalia; order Rodentia; family Muridae; genus Rhynchomys; species Rhynchomys soricoides. The sequence goes on along the minus strand of JADRCH010000153.1, from coordinate 3,822,575 downwards.
GAAGAAAAGCATGTGGTCTTTCATCTTTTCATACAGTTTTCTAAGACTGGAAGTTGTTTCCTCATGATCAATGCTCAGCTCATATAGAAAGCACACTACCCTTCTTGATTTCTCTCCTTAAAATTTCCTTCTGGGTCTCATTTCTACTCTGTTCCCATTCATTCAGTCTCTTTGACCCAAGCAGTCTTTTTGCTTTTCCACTCTGCTGCCTGGGAAAACCCCCTACTGTACACAATCAGGGAGTTCATCTGTTTCATTTGCATCCCTTAGTTATTGGCTCTTTATCCTTGTCTGATATCCAGCCTCTTGTATTTTTTTTTTTCAGGTATTCTGGCCACTTTTAAATGCTGGGAGAAGATAATCCACTTTAGTTAAGTATGGAAACTTTGAAAATAGACTCTTTTAATTTACATCAATTTTCACATATTTAAGTTTTGTCCAGTAACAAGGAGGCATTCTTAATGAAACATAAACTTCACATTAGTATTCTTTCTATCTTTTATGTTCATTTACTTACATAAATCCCAGTGGCTAAGACACAATTAGACAGCAGATGGCTTAGTTCAAATCAATTAAAGTGAATGGTATGTGCTATGCATATCTATGCCTGTCAATGTGTGTGTTAAAAAATGCAGTTTAGCAGGGCAGTGGTGGTGCATGCCTTTAATCTCAGCACTTGGGAGGCAGAGGAAGTCAGATTTCTGAGTTCGAGGCCAGCCTGGTCTACAGAGTGAGTTCCAGGACAGCCAGGGCTACACAGAGAAGCCCTGTCTCGAAAAACAAAACAAAACAACAATAAAAAACAAACAAAAACCAAACCAAAACAAAAAACAACAAACAAAAATACAGTTTAAAATTTTTTGAGAATTTTATACATAAGATCTGTATTCACACCATTCACACCTCTTTCCCTGCACCCATCCAGTTCCTCCTATTACCCCTACTCCCTTTCAAACCCATGATCTTTTCATTCATTATTGTTACATACACACACACACACAGAGAGAGAGAGAGAGAGAGAGAGAGAGAGAGAGAGAGAGAGAGAGCCTTATATTTAATATGCCTTAATCAGCTTAATAGCTAAGCCACTTCCAACCTTCCATGTTGTTAAGTTCTCTCCTCCAATACTATTGAATAATTACTTACTAAAAATCTATATTCTATCTTTGCTACTCTAGACCCAATAGTGGGGAGGGCTGGGGCTGCTCTTCCCTGGTTCTTACATGACTGTATGCTTTCTCTTCTGTAGCTCTCAAGCCTGGATCTTATTCCTTTTCTTGCATGGTGATTCTGCTTTCCACCCTCATGTGTTTCTTGCCCAGGAATCCTAAAAGTCCTGCCTCTGTCTCCCTGCCCAGCCATTGGCCACTGACAAATTTATTTACCAATCAAAGCCAATCAGGGGCAGGGACCGGCAGCATCTTACATATAGACATGCGAATTCCCATGTAATTTTGGAAACCCAATTAACATAATACAAGCAATAAACCAAACTCACAATACTGTCTCCTAGCAGACTTCTTGTTCATATAACTCCAATGGTCTTTCTGGCCTCTTTCCTACTATTCCTTGAACCTTAGGGATAAGAATGCATTTTATGTGTATCAGCTGAGGCTGGGCACCCTACATCAGTTTTTTCCCTCCAAAATGCAGTTCTAACAGCGGCTCTTATGCTCTCGATAGTCCATGGTTTGGCTTCATCTTTTAAATATTGTAATTCCTCTTATTCTCATTTATAAAGAGGTTGGAAAAGTAAAACAAAACGAAAGACTGATGCCATTGTCATGTACTCTTTGTATCATATATTTACTATCTGTGTTTTCATTTATTTCATAGTAAGAACTTTAAATTTTTACTTTTGGCAATTTAAAAATGGAACGATATTTATCATGCTCCACAATGAAACTAAAAATATTTTAAACTTCTTTGTTCTCTTTGGATCTTATTTTCTTTCTCCATCATGTTTCTATTTCAACCCTCATCTTCTTAACCCAAACTCGGTCCTTTTCTATGATTTAGATAATTTTAACTTTCATCCATAGTGACAAGAAGTGGCAGGATTATGTTTTGGGGTCAAGATTATTTTGCTTTGCTAAATTTTCACAAATTTCTTTCATGTTGTTACAAATGATAGAATTTCCTTTTTTTTTTATAAAGGCTGAGTAATACACTACTGCATATGTGCAAGATGCCACATTTAGTCAATTCTTCTTTTGATGACATATATTGCTTTTTACAAATCTGCTATTATGAACCCTCACTGCAGTGACTATGACTAGAGATATCACTTCAACACATTCATTTCTAATGCTGTGAGTGAACCTTTGAAGGTAGAATTCCTGGACCACATGGTAATTCTAACATCAGCCTTTAAAGGACCTCCATACAGATTTTTTTTGTAATGGTTACTTTAGAATGTACAACTGTCCCTGTTTTCATATCATCGCCAACATTTGGTGACTTGTATGAGGTGATTTCTAACCATGAGTTTGATTTACATCGTAATTATTTGTAATGTCGAACAGTCTTTTATGTATCTACTGACTATTTTAGTTTTAAAATAAGAAATGCATATTCAGGTTCAAATATTTTGTTCAGTTTTAATTGGTTATTTATTTTGGACATTTTGATATATATATATAAATGACATATATATATCATATAAATAAATGATATATATATATATAATGACACTGATATATATATATATCAGTGACATTATTTGCTATTATTTTCTCCAAATTGAAAGTATGTTTCTGCACTGTGTTAATTGATATTCACTTACAGAAGAATAAATTTGACCTCTTAACTACCCTATGCAAAGTTCGAATGCAGCATGGAAAAAAGACATAGTACAATGTCTAAAACTGTAAAATTCTAGAAACCTCGGAATATTGGGATGAATGATGATCTCATAAACAAGACTCCAAAAGTTCAAAAGAAAATCAAATAAACAGATAATATCAACAAAGAGCTTCCACATAGTCAAAGCACAGCTTTTTCAATGGCAAGAAACTCATGCTTTTTTACCACAATAAAGGCATTACTTGACGATTAATTGTGTATTTGTCTTTTTCAATCAGGATTATATTTTAATTTTACAAATTCCACTGCATATAACTGGTTAAGAGACTACAAGAGGATATGAGAACACTAAGAGGTGACTATGGTTAGCTTTACACTTGAAAACACATAGTGGTTTTGAAAGGAACTAATCTAATTTATAGGTAATAGAGAAAATAATAATCCATGGGATAATATATTTCCTTCCTATATTTCCTCTCCATAATAATCCCTAAAGATTAAAGTCTGCCTTGATTCCTAAAATTCCTTAATCCCTAAGATTCCCCTACAATATCTTCTTGACATAATTTACTGTATGTGCTAAATTCCACTGTCAGTTTTTACTTGATTGAACCCCACTTTTTAAGATATTTCTTTTTATATAAAAACCCAGAAATAGAGCCAGTGAGTTGAAATCTCAGCTTATATTTAATTCACTGTAATGCTCCTCTGTTTCTTAGCACCTTATTAGCCTTACCTATTGATAATTGTACTGACTGAGATATCCTTAATTAAAACTACTAGAACAGTACCCCCACATAAAATAATATATAATAAATTATATCTTTTATTTCACTAGTAATTTAATCTATTTAATAATATAACCACTAAGGACTATGAGTCTTTAACTAATATGAAAAATGACTTAATTTTGTCAACTCTCTCTCTTTCAAAATTGTGGGATGAATTTATCAATATAAGTTTTCAAGCTTAGTAAATTTAAAATTGAACTCTTTCATCTTACTATATCTAATTCAAAAATTAAATATATAGTAGCTTGTTTTAAATGACCTTAATATAAAATCAAATTTGAGAGGAGTTTAAAGGCTATACTGTTATAGAAGTAATGTAATTCATTACAAAAATAATTGTTAAAAGTAGGCAATACAGTAAATCAAAAGTACATATGCTAATTAACCAAATGAAAATTAGATTTAGTATCCTCTTGAAAAAATTCATATATGCTATATATCTTTAAATATATATTATATATATCTATAAATTATGTAATATAGTGAAATATCATATATCATACATAAATTGCATAGTATGTACAACTACATTATATATTAAAATAATATGTAATTATATAGCATATACTATATACATTATTTATAACATTATATAATATAAGTATAATTATATGTATTATGTAAAATTATATATATATATATCATATATATATATATATTTAAAGATGAACGACAATAATATTTATCTTCAAGGAGGATACCAGCTTGAGCTGGGGACATTTAGAGCATCAGAAGCTTCCAGGGCTGTGAAGGGTAAGTTCTTTAACAGCATAAGCTCAGAAACACTGACTTAGAGTGGGAGGTAGACCCTACATGAGGATAATTTGGCAGATTCTGAGGATGGAAAGGGTAGAGATTTTAAATGCAATTCGAGAAAATCCATGGACGGGGTGAAGAAGTTTCGATTAAGGTGTGTCAGAGATTACAGAGCAGTAACTGTGTTGTGACCTGTAGTGGGTAGAGGGGGAGACTGGACAGGAAATGAGTTCTAGGGTGCTCGACATCTAATAGAAATAGAGATGAAAGAAGTAAGCTGCGTTTTATTTCAAAAAGCAGGAGAAGCACTTACATTAGTTTCAGAATATTTTCTAGAGGAATTTGTGAAGAATATTGTGTCTTGGTAACAAAACTGACTTGACTCTACCTAAATGGAAGCAAAAAGAGAAAAGTATATATTTATGTATACATTTATACATATTTTTCATATATATATGAATGACAAAAGCCAGGCATTATATCAAAACACAAGCATTATATTATATACATATAGATCTTAAAGCTATAGTAGACTTTGAGATTATTGTGTCCTATTATCTCAATTTCTAAATGAGAGAGTATAGTTGTAGTTTTCAGTTTTACATATATATGCCATAAGCACAAAGCACATGTTGATAATTCTAAAAGGGTCTATGTATTTAAACAGCAACAACAAAAAAAAACAGACTAAATTTTTTAAACTCCAGATTTTAGATCAAACCTGTCTTGCTAAAATGTTCTTGCTTTTACATATACTTAATTATGTGTGTGTGTACATGCATGTGTGCATGAGTGTGTGTGTGTCTGTTTATACATGCTTACATAAGTATATGTTGATGTGTAAAATTCCCCATGACATGGAAAGATACAATGCATGGGAGTCCTTTCCCCTACCATGTTGGTTCTCTGTGTCAAATCCAGGTTGTAGTCTTGGCCTCAAGTGCCCTTACTTAATCAACCATTCTTCTATCCCAAATGAACCTTGATTCTAGCCTTTAAGAAAAAGAACAAAAACAAACAAAACATAAAAAACACTACTGCTAACTGCATCACAGAAAAGGAATTCAGTATTTTGAGAGTTGAGTTAATCAGCTCCCAAAATATTCTGATCTACCACACTCAGAAAAACATTACTATCAAGCTGCTTAAGCACCTATCTTCGGAAGTGGTCCTGATTCATGCTTCTCCCTTCTCAAATACAAGAAGTCACCTATTCTCCAGCTCTGTAACTCCATCCCCAGCCCCCGATTCAGTTTCTTTATGTCCTATCCTAACTGCCATCCTTGCATCTCCAGCATGCTAACCACTCACACTAACACTGGGATTACTGCAATCCATTTTTCCATTTCTGTAATAAAATGTTGGCAAGTCTCTGCACAGAAAAGAAAATAAACATAAATTCTGTTCATCTGTAATACATATTACAATCTTTTCACATGAGCTAGCAGTCACTAATTCCTCTTTCTTGTTTATTTGTGCAATAAATATTCATCAAATGGCAAATATGTAACAAAATACAAATATTGCTGTAAGCCAATATTTCTATGTCTAGTTGCAGTAGATTTTTGAAGGTTGGTAATGTTATTTAGTTGGTAAACTGCCTATTGCCTGAGAATGAGGACCAGATGCAAAAATCTAGGCTTGGGGTTAGGTCTCTCACATCCCTGAGCTGGGGTGGAAGAAAAAAGATCTCTAGGCTTCTCAGTCCATCATTCTAGCCTCATTAGTGAGTCTTAGGTTCTAGCGAAAGTATTTGCCAAAAGGAAAGGCAAAGTTTTCCACTGCTAAAGAATGAAACTCAAGGCTGACTTCTAGCCTCCACCCACATGCATACACCTGTATGTACACCAATGCAAGCACATGCACTCATGACACATGGGCAGGTTCTTACATTTACACACAGAGAAAGGGGGAATAAATAAAAATTTTACATTCTTATTAGCCATGTGTTTGGTTTCCCATTTACCACATCCTTGCCAATATCTGCTATCATTTGTAACCTTGATCAGATTTATTTTGCACTTCTCTGATGGTTAGTTACTCCAAATGAGTTTTCCTATTTTTTGAGCATTTGTATTTTATCTTTGAAAATGGGCAGACAGACAGAATGAGCATGAGGGTTTTACTCAGCTGATGATTTTGATTTTCAAACCAATTCACATCCCAAGGATACAGAAAATTTCTTCATTGGGTTTGACAAGAAAAGTGGGCCTAAATCCCTGAGAATAAGGAAGATTCTCTATAATTGAGTTACTTTATCCCAGGTATGAGGAAACTACTTTTTTTTTCTATGCTAAGTGTATGATAATAGATCATTAAAGACAGTGAAAGGAGATATTGGGTGCAAGACCCAACAGAAACAAGAGAAAGAAGAGACAGATCTGCATCACCTTCAAGCACTGAAATGACTAGATCCAATCTATAAAGTGAGCATCTTTCCTCCATCCAAAGAAACACAGGACAGAGCAAAGCACCTAAAGGATTCTCATCAATACATTTCCAGAGTCATTTTTATGAGAATGAAATTTAAATTCTACAAATATATGTGTAAAGATGTAAATGGTTTATAATTACATTAAACAAACTTGAAAACAAATAAAATGAGCAGAGTGAGGATTTGTTGACTTGCTGTAATGGCTCTTCTCAATTTGACTCTATCTGGAATGAGCTACAATCCAGAAATGGAAGGCACACTGTGATCCAGATCTTGAGGCTGGAAGATAGGTTTCTGACCTGGATCTTGACATGAAGATCTTGAAGCATAGTGGCCATGAAAATCATAGGCCCTGGCAATAGTAGTACATGCCTTTAATTCTGGGAGACTGAGGCAAGCAGATCTCTGAGTTCAAGGTCAGCCTGGGACAAAGCAACTTTTAGATCCAGGCGTGGTGGTGCGTGCCTTTAATCTGAGCCATAACTTCTACTGGAGGTCTACATAGGAACATTAAAAGAAGAAAGATCATGGGACTGAGTAACTACTAGATCCTTGATCTTCCTGTCACAGCTGTCCACTGTTGGGTTAGTTGGACTCCAGACTATAAGTCATTATAATAAATTCCCTTAATATAGAGAGACATTCCATAAGTTCTGTGACCTTAGAGAACCCTGACTAAGACACTTGCCAAAATAATGGTGGATGTATTCTAATACATGTAGTTATTGAATCTACTTGATCCATATTCTCCAGATTGCAAGTGAAGAGGCTCAGTACAGGATGAGGCCCCAGTCTTATATCTCTGTTGTATCTACATCTCTTCAGAAAAATTTTATCTCTCAGAGAACAGATGTTATAGTCTATTTGGAAGCACTAATCTCCTCTCTGTAAACAGAGGCCAGAGTGTTAGAGCCTATTGTTTCACGGGCATTTTGAAAACTAAAACAACTAGTCTGTTCACTTTTTATCATATTTATTCCATGCCTTGATGCTACATTTCAGTGCTTCTGAGAGAATTCAGGGGACAATTTCTCCGATTCTGGTTTTCTATCTTCTCATCTGGGTTATGATTTATGCCTGTTACCTCCAGCAAATATGATTTTACCCACTTTCTAGAAATCCTACCTCAAACCCTATCTTCCTATGACCACAACTGTAAAGGAATTTTAATCCAGTAATATGGCTGCTCTGGCAAGGGATAACACCCAAATACCTACTAGGTCTGTGTGATCTGATAGGAATACCAACACACCTTTAATCCCAGGAGACAGAGGCAAGTTGTGAGTTCAAGGTCAGCCTAGTATAGAGCAATTTTCAGATAAAGAATATCAAGAAAAGCTTAGGCCCGGGGTGGTGGTTCATGCCTTTAATCCCAGCACTCAGGAGATAGAAGCATCCGAGTTCTAGTCAGTCAGTTCCATTGAGTCAACGAGTTAAAAGGCAGTCCAATGGAGTGGAGTTCATTTGTGAGTTCATGCAGTTCAGTGTAGGTCAGCAGAGGCAGGCTTTACAGGGACAGCTTTACAGCCAGATTGCAGAGAGAACAACCTAGACACAGGTGAATACAGAAAGAACCAGGGGACAAGCAGGAACCTCTGAGATGACAATTACATCTGGTTAATAAAAGTTACTTTTATACACTACTTCCTGCCCTTTTCTTCTCCCCATTTCTTTCCATTCTCTTCATCTTCCTCATCTTTTTCTTCTTCCTTTTCTTCTTCTTACACCTCTCCCTTTGGGTTATGTGTTTAACAGGCATCTTTTCTATCATTTCATATAAACATTTACAAAGAAAGGAAATGATTAATATAATCAATCACACAATTCTAGGTACATACAATAAGTAACATATGCTTTACATCATCTAGGATATTAAGACCATACTCAGCTCAAACTCGGACATATTAAATCAGAACTCATGGACTGGAAATTGCCGATCCACACTTCTAAAGACTTCCAGGAGATTTTAATGGGCAAGCACATATTCCTAAATCTGTCAGGGCAGGCATTTTCCTTGCTCTTGCAGCTGAAGCTTTGTATATAGATAAATTAAGAATTATTGAATTACGGTGTTCTGTAACTTCAGGATATACAAATTAAAAGCAATTACTGAGTAAATTCTCTTAGACTTTTCAGAATTAGATAATACACACACACACAAATACATACATACATACATACATACATACACATACATATATACACATTCATATATATTTTTTCTTTTAGTTCCTTTGTAACTGACATAAATTAGAGAACAACTTGATTCATGTGATTTTGTAAACAGTTTCTTTTTCCTGTTCGTTGTTCAAGGACACACACAAATATCCAATCTGCAATCATGCCTAAAACCTTCTCTTGTTTTCATGTATACAATAGTTCTTTTAACATTTTAATTCAAGTTGTAAGATTTTCAATCATCAAGTAGTATAACCATAAAGGACACAGGATTGTGTTTGATGAATTCCCCAGTCTTCTCTCTCTCTCACTATTTTTAAATGGGATAATAAATCGGCTTAGTGTATCTGCAGTAGTTTGGCACATTCCAATGAATAAACTGACAGCCCAGAACAGAATCTCACCCTGGGAACATGACTCACAAAGCTATAAATACATTGGGAGCTCCCAGAAAGGGAGGAATCACACAGCAGAGGTTTTCTGTTAGGAGAATGCTGTGTTCACAAAAGTCATGTGAGAAGTGTATTATTGAATAGAATGAACAGTAAGTGTGTGATTATCATGTATATCTACACTTCAGTGTTGTATGCTTTCTTCAGATCTTACTGACGATCAAGGTAAGAGCACCTTCCTATAATTATGTCATGTTTTATTGAACTGAGCTGCACTCACATCATCCTTTCGATGGATAAGCACTGAAGTTGGGCAACTCCCCGTGGTCTGCTGCTGGGAGAGAGATATGCTTTTACTTTACAGTAGGTCTGTAGTATCAGCTAATTACAGCACAAAATGAGCCATTATTTTCTCAACACTGCTTGGTAGCCAAAATGTAAATCAGAGAATTATATTTTTAAACTGTCGCCTATTTTCCATTGTTGTATAATGCACATATCATAGCATTTTCTATCATGATCATTTTTAAGCATACAGTTCAGTAGGGTTAAATAGCTTCACAATCATGTGCCACAAATCTCCAGAACATTTTCATCTTTCAGAACTAAAACTGTATACCAGAAACACCAACTCCATGCTGCCCCCACCTATGTCCCTGGATACCACGTCTCTTTATGGTTTTATGAATTGAACCTTGTAAGCTACCTCACAGCAGTGAGATCATTTATATCTTTCTTTGTCAGGTTTATTTTAGTTATGATTTAGCATGCATCAGAATCATATACTCCACTTTGAAGGCTGGACAATATTCTCCTATATTATTATGCCATATTTCATTTAATCATTCATTCCCTCACAGGTAAGTAAGTTGCTTCCATATTTCTACTGTTGTAAACACTGCTATAGTTGCTTCTGTAGTAGACAGGGGGTTGGAAAAAGGAAGAACACTTAATGCAGGTAGAAGGGTGAAGAGGGCGACTGTAGGAGGAGATGGAGAAGGGAGAATGAATGGTTCCAATACACAGTGCATGAAATTCTCAAAGAGTTATTAAAACTTTTGTTCAGAGCAAAGAACAATAACATTTCCTAACAGACTCCAGGAAATCTTTAGGAATATTACCTATATAGATTATCTTCCCAGTGCTATGACAAAATGCCTGATAATAAGGAATTTAGGGAGCTGTAGAGATGACCCAGTGATGAAGAGCACTGGATGCTCCCCCAGAGGATCTTGGTTCAATTTCCAGGATTCACATGGCAGCTCAAACCTTTCTGTAACTCCAGTTCCAGGGATTCTGATATCCTCACACAGATCATACATACATACATACATACATACAGGTAAAACACCAACACATAAAAAAAAGAGCTTATCACATATTAAAAAACAGGGAAGTTAAAGGAATAAATATTTATCTTGACTTACCATTACATAGGTTTTTATCCCATCCTCATGGACAAGTAGTGAGGCAGAGCAATTTGTTGAGGTGTAAAGTTTCTCATCTCTGACAGTTTGGAGAAAGAAAGGAAAGGTGGGAAGCCGGAGGAGAGGGGATGAAGACCAACCAGATCTATCTTTGAACGGAGTACTCCACTCAGGCCTTGGATCCTAACTGGTCATTTAGAAATGGATTGAGTCATCCAGTTTTGGTGACACATGCGGTAAGATTTTCTGAACAAGGCAAAGACCAGAGGATCACTCTTTCTAGGTCATACTTGAACTATACTCATGGAAAGATTAATCCATTGTCAATGCTAGCACTCTGGGGTACAGTGAACTCCCAAACACAGTGATCCCTCAAGTTGGGAACCAAGCTTTTATTTAAAACAAGAACATTCATAAGGAATCTTTTAAGTCCAAACTATAACTAACTTTCCTGCATGTCCTTCCCAGATTATAAAAGAGAATTTCTCCCTCTAAAAGAAAGTTGCTACTTGAAAAGGACATTTATTTGTATATTATATGTATGAATGTTTGCCTGCATGTATGCGTAAGTACATCTGTCCAGTTTTATGGGCTATCTAATATTCCCGAAACAGACTTCTTTGGGTTTTGTTCTTTTTGTTCTAAGAATCTGGTCAGATATTATGGCCTTAATCTCAATAAAAAATAAATGACATAACAATTATGTAAAGCTGTAACTCTTCTCTGTTTCTGAAATATTTGATTGATGAAGAAAAATATTGAACTGAACAGAAGAGAGGTCAATAAGGCATGGAGGGAAGTTACAAACAGGGTTAGTGCAAATGATGACATGCTGAATTTTACTAATGATCAGGCATTTCTTCAGGGGAGAGAAAGAACTGACTCTTTTCTCTATAATTTGTGGTATAATTTATTTTAGTCCTGTCTTTGTTCTGGAGTTGTCATTTTTGATTTGCTTGAGTTTAATTGCTTTCTAAACAGTTTGCAATTTTTACTAAATTGTCCAAAATTTAACAGCTTAAGAGCTATCATCAATGCACCACAAATGTACTCCAGCACAGACAGCATGGGACATACAGATGATGTTATATTGCTTGAAAGCCAACTGAAGTGCTCCTGATAAAGATTGGCCTTAGATTATTAGATAGCAATACTTATATTTTCAAACAGTCTTATTTTTCTAAGTTACTCCATTGTATCATATATGAGGAATGTTCTGTTAAATATGACACATTAAATTTTGCCTGAAATATTCAAAGAAAATTGAAAACAGAGAGGGCATACATGTAGTAATCAGAAAAAATTTGCCGTCACATACATTTTAAATTCTAATGTGGAAGTTACAAGACTTTGCATATATATCAGGTATTTTCAAAAAGATTAATTTAAATCCAATTCATGGAACATCTGCAGCTAAGTCAGCATTATTCTAGACATAGGAGTACAAAAATGCATATGACATGGTCCCTAATATTGAGACAAAATAGTACCGGTAACTACTGAAAGCACCAAAGTAAGATAAAGAGGCATACTATGAACACAGTAATTACATACTTCCAACTTTCTTAATGCTATTGGGAAGGCTGAGTGGACTGTACTACAAAGCAGCTGCTGCCAATGAAGGAAACAGACACAGAACAGGCAGCACAACAGCTCTGTTAAGTCCAAGGAGAAAGATCTTAAAAGTAGACTTTGATTCAAGCCACCTACTGGACTGCTAGCATTTGCTACAAGTTGTAAATCTGCAACACTATCCTAATTTCTCTGAGTTTTTGCTTCTTCTCTGACAAGTCCATGTAGAACAATGCCTGTCAGAAAGATTTCATTGGGGAGGAGATAAGAAACTATTGATTAGATAGTCATTATGAAAGCACATTATTTTATAACACAATCATTCAAGTTCACAGTCCTCTGAGGTGGTCTATTCTTGTGACTGCTTTAAGTATAATCAACATTTCTTAAATGACAGGTAGATGGAGATATATCTGAGTCTATGTCTATGTCTATGTCTGTCTATCTATCTATCTATCTATCTATCTATCTATCTATCTATCTATCTATCTAAAATGTATGTGAGTATACTGTCACTTTCTTCAGACACACCAGAAGAGGGTGTTGGATCCCATTACAGATGGTTGTGAGCTACCATGTAATTGCTGGGAACTGGACTCACGACCTATGGAAGAGCAGTCAATGCTCTTAACCGCTGAGCCATCTCTCCTGTCTCCGAAGGATATATTTTTGCGGTCAGTGGAGGCAGGTATTGTAATCTCAGGTAATATCATTTTTAATGATAGGTTCAGTTTACTTTTGATGCAAGAACACACCAATATACAATTTTAATCTAAGGAAACTAATGATAACTGATTTTATTAGAAAAATAGTCTTAAAATATTTGCATAAATAAATACTCTAGTCTCTTTCCACTATCATACAAATAAGAAAGTGGCATTAATAAGTGGAAAGAAATTATTGTGGCTATTGATTTGTGATCTGATTGACTAATGTTAAATGGAAAAATATAAGATGAGTTTGTAAATAAGATGAGTTTGTAAATATTTTCTACAGATAGTTTAATTAATGATATCAAACCAGTATTCAAATATGTATGTATACAGTTGAAATACATGAACCGTCCTCGGATGGAATAGGCAAAACCTTATTTCATCCATCACTTTATTATCTTGTCCATTGATTTAATATTTAGAAATCTGTTCAAATGAATAGCCCATGTGTGTGTGTGTATGTGTATGTATTAAGATCACTATATTTGCTAGAATAATGAATTATAAGACTAGCAGTGTAAACACCTGCTTTTTTTTTTTTTTTTTTTTTCGAGACAGGGTTTCTCTGTGTAGCCCCGGCTGTCCTGGAACTCACTCTGTAGACCAGGCTGGCCTCAAACTCAGAAATCTGCCTGCCTCTGCCTCCCGAGTGAAAAAAAAAATAGTCTTGAAAAACAAAAAATAAACACCTGCTTAAGAGCTGTGTCTATGCACATGAGTCAATGTGAAGCTTATCTAATATCTTTTGTTTTGAATCAACATGATACATTTTAATGATCAAAAGAAATACATGGAATGGCAATGGGCAGCAATGTGTGTGTGTATGTGTGTGTGTGTTGTGTTGTTCTTAGAATGCACAGCTCAATATTTACTATTTATTTAGCAAATGATATGAATAAAGTATATTACTTGTTATATCTCTAAGAGAATTTAATATCTCATTGTTTACATATTGCTTAATCAATGTTAAGCTATAATCTTACAGATGAAATGAGAGGAAATAGCAACTACAAAACTTCATCTTATATATCTGTGATGGTTTGTATCTGCTCAGTCCAGGGAGTGGCACTAGGTGTGGCCCCGTTGGAGTAGGCGTGTCACTGTGGCTGTGAGCTTTAAGACCCTTATCCTAGCTGCCTGGAAGCAAGTATTCTACTAGAAGCCTTCAGATGAAGATGTAGAGCTCTCAGCTCCTCCAGCACCATGCCTGTCTGGATGCTGCCATGCTCCTGCCTTGATGATAATGAACTGAACCTCTGAACCTGTAAGCCAGCCCCAATTAAATGTTGACCTTTATAAGAGTTTCCTTGGTCATGGTGTCTTTTCACAACAGTAAAGCCCTAACGAAGGCAATATCTTTTATTTCTGTCTTCCATACATGACATAAATATGTGAAGAATAACTGAAATAAGCTAATCAATTACACAAAAGCATCATCTAAAAGTACGGTTATTATGGAAACAGAGACAGACATAGTTCCTTTCTTTTAGATGTGACAGTTTCTGATGGCTCTCTTGGGAGAGATTGCCAGGATGGAGAGAGACAGGACACATGTTGCATGTCAGCATTATAAAGGTAATAGTGTGCCTTGTTATTTAAAGGGTTGTGTCTTTCACCTGAAGGCTTAAGAGAAATGCAGAATCTGGGTCTCATCCAGGACTTTTCAAAAAGAATGCTCATTTTGCCAAGATCATAAGGTGGCTTATATGCATATTATTATTAGAAAAGAAATTGTAATACTATGTTAAACTTGAGTGTCTGTTATGGATCTAGTATCTCTGTATAGGCAAAGAGCCTCTATACTTATTTACATCAAGTAATACTAAACTTGCTTTTCAAGCTGATCTCTCTAAGGGAATTAACACCCTTTTGAAGTCCTACCTGTATGTATATCAGCTTCCCAAATGTGCAGTCAATGCTGTGCTCTACAATTCATCAATTCTATGCTTACATGACTGAATTTTTGGTGTACAGTGTTACAAACAGATATTTCTCTTTTTAATTCCTTCCTCCACCAAAAATTTTGAAACTAGAAATGTAATTCATTTGCTCTTGGTTAGGAAGCCTTCACTCTGATGCAGATGTTTGCATGACTTAAAATGTCAAAGAGGCTACATCTTACATAAAGAAACCAAGACTTCAGTTTTAGTTTGAAATAAACACCTTTCATTGATCTTCCTCTTCTGTGTACTTCTACTTCTAAGAGTTGTCTCCTAGATAGTTTTACATCTCCTTAGGATACTTTGTACTGAATGATGCTTCTTCCCACTTAAGTCAGAATGGTGTCAGAAAAACAATGTATCAAATGTGCTGTGGAAATCAAATAAGACTTTTGGATGGCCAGAGTAGCCAAATAAACTTTATGCAAAATGCAGGTATTAGATCCATTACAGAGGGGTGAAGAGGAATTGAATCACTATACAACTTTAAGGAGAGCAACTGATGATAGAGGATTGAATACAGAAATGGAATAAATCAAATTTTAAAATTCATGAGAAAATCTTCATGAAGTATAGCAATGGGACTCATAATGGGGCATAGGAGTATCAACCACGTGAAATTGAAATTGGTGTTGAATTCTGAGTTGAATTTTAATGTTTCCTATAGTGAGATATTCTAAGTTAAAAAAAAATGTAAGGAAAAAGTTTAATTCAGCAAAGTTTGCATAGTTCAGCTAAGGCCAGTATAGTAAACCTGGATCTTAATGTATGATCACTGAAGATAAGTGAATACAGTCACAGTCATTCATATAATGTGCAGGTGAGAATAATCAATCAACTGTCAGTGTATGTCTCATAGTTTTCAAGAGTGTTGGCAATTGAAAACAAGCCATCAAGAGACAGGAGTTACCAGCTGTAGAAGCTCTCTGGAAGAACTTTTGGGGTGACTTATGGATATTACCATATCATCTGCAAATAGTGATAACTTGACTTTCTCCTTCTCAATTTGTACCCCTTTGATCTCTTTTCATTGTCTATTTGCTCTGGCGAGAACTATAGTATTATATTGACTAGGTAGGGAGAGAGTGGGCAGCCTTATCTTGTCCCTGATTTTAATGGGTTTGCTTTGAGTTTCTCCCCATTTAGTTTGATGTTGGCTATTAGTTTGCTGTATATTGCTTTTATTATATTTAGGTATGCACCTTGACTTCCTGATCTCTCCAATACTTTTAACATGAATGGGTGTTGTATTTTGCAAAGGCTTTTACTGCATCTAATGAGGTGATCATGTGTTTTTATTTTTTTCTATGAGTTTGTTTATATATTGGGTTATCTTGACGGATTTCTGTATACTGAACCATCCCTGAATCCCTGGGATGAAGCCTACTTGATCATGGTGGATAATAGTTTTGATGTGTTCTTGGATTTGGTTTGTAAAAATTTTTATTGAGTATTTTTGCATCAATATTCATAAGGGAAATTGGTCTGTAGTTCTCTTTCTTTGTTGGGTCTTTTTATGGAGGATTTTATAGAAATATTGTGAAAATTTCAGTGAGTGGGAGGTGTTTACTAATTTTCCAAAACATGGGTTAAGTTCCCAGTGTACACAAGAACCAGCTTATAACCACCTATAATTCTAGCCTGAGGGAGATCTAATGATCTCTTTTAGCCTCTGCAGGTATTCATACGGCTGCACACATATACACTTTAACAGTGATAAAAGTTTAGAATGTAGGTAAAATTTCATACAGGAGTAAGTTCAAGGTTTCTTTGTATAAAAATTAACTATTATTAATGGTAATCTTATAATTGCCAAAAATGTATTTTAATTACTCCCGATAGCATGATGAATTATTGAGGGTCCAGATAAGAGAGAGTCAAACGTCATTTTCTTCACATCACAATCTCATTTTTCCTGTCATCATCTCTGCAAACTCAGACTTCCAGACTGTCTGAAATATTTTCCAGTGGACCAACCACTGTTCTCTGCAGGTGTGGCCAGGCCTGCTTCAGGTCAAGAATCTCATCTGAAACTTTCATCTGTATATGAATCATGGGAATGTCAACACATCTCTCTAAACACTAATGTATCCTATTCAGTATATGATTTAGAATATCCACTGAGAAGAATAGGAATATGTTTAGGGAGCAACTGGCCATGAAATAGCGAGGGGAGACATTGATGTAACCCTAGAGTATTTAACATTTGGGAAACCAGTATTTTTCGAGAAAATAAATAGTCTCAATTCATGAAAGATTAATTTTTTCTGTATTTGTGCAATGAGAAACTACAATAAGTTCACAGGAGAAGATGGTAGAGCAAAAGGTAAGAGATAATTTAGGGTCCATTTTTGGACAGTTCAGACAGAAATCATCCAAGAAGCAGGGTAGTAATTAGGAGCAGCTAAAAATTGAAATCTATTTGGTGTGTGATAGTTAATATTGACAGTAAACTTGACAGATTCAAGAATCACCAGGAGGTGAATCTCTGGGCACATCAGTGAAAACTTTTCTAAATCTGGTTAATTGAAGTGGGAGGAGGTATGCTGAATGGGGAATTATCATTCCATTGACTTGGATCTCATTCTGTAAAAAAAAGGGGGGGGGATGCAAGCTGAACAGTAGCACATATCTGTCTCTGCTTCATGACTGGATGCAATGTGATCAATTACCTTATAGCTCTGTGCCATGCCTTCAACACAGTGATGGCTTCTATCTACAAATTATGAGCAATATTAAACCCTTTCTTCCTGAAACTGTTTTGTCAAGTACTTAACACAGCATACATTATTTTGAGACTTCACAGTAAGTTTAAAAACACCCAGTTAGTCTACTTTCTCTTGCTTTATATACCCAAGGACATATGCCTCTTCAGTGAAGGTATCACATGTAGTATTTGCATACTCTAACCATGGGAAGCATACAATACCATAGTTGTATATTAACATACATAGGTGAACAAAAGCTGAATCTATCTGTTCAAGAGTAACAAGAAAACTTTAATTTATTTTACTACTAAGTTATATTCTCCCAAGTTCCCCTTCAAGGAGCTGAATCTTAAAATGAAAATTATATAAAGACTTTGAGGAGCAGATCTTGAAAGTTCTCTAGAATAATGAACCTTCCAGTTCATGCATGGGCTGCTGCCACTCAATGGCTAAATGAAGGTGTGTACTATATAAATTTCATGGACACCACTTCACTGATGATTTGATATATAAAGTAGCATATAAAGAGTAATTTAGAGGTTTCCTGAGTCTCACCACCTCAGGGTTTACATGTGTTGCTTCTCCGTGAGACTGTCTCATTTCTCAAGCAAAAAACATTAGCAAATTTCAGGAGAAAGCAGTAAATGTGGTACAATTGCCTTGTATCTAAAATTAATAGATCTTCTCTATAAAGGATCTTAGTTAAAATTCAGTTGGATGTCAACCTCCTTTTGCATTAGAAACAAACAGGGAACTCTAAGCTTTCCAATGATTTGCCTCCATCCCCAAGATTTAATTTAATCAGTGTGTAATAGCTCTTAGATATTGATAATATTTATAACCTTTTAAATTAGTGTTAGTGGCTATCATTTAAAGTACATTTTAATAATATTTATTATTTTTAATTATAATGTAATTATATCCTCTCCTCTTCCCTTTATTCCCTGTAGTACTTCCAATGCATTCCTTGCTCTTTCTCAGATACATTGCCTTAATTTTTAATTGTTGTTACATATATACAAATGCATAGGTGTCCACACATATATAAATACATACATATACTTATAACATACCTATACACACACACATATATATTCATATATATGCACATAAATACACATACATACACACACATAAACTGGAGGGTTCATCCATTGAGAATACCATTTCTCCAACTCTCAGCATTCCATCAGTATATATTTCCTGGCTTCTATAAGATGTACTGACACATGTATATATTTATTTATATTCAAAGATGAAAAAGCATTCATCTCCTCAAACAGTTATTGTTAGTGGTAAAATCATTCAGAGTAACTCTTACTGTTTTTATTAATTACTCAAATCTGTCATCAGAATTAATTATCATCTTACTTAAAGTATAAAGGTCTTGCCTTCAAGTTCAGGTACAACTCTAATATCTAAGACCCATGAAAAACATGGTTTTGGTATATGTCCAACTGGAGATCAGGCATTGTAAAATGCTTGGGTCCCTGTGGATTTAATTATCCACTGTTTTGCTGTTGCTGTTGCTGCTGCTGTTGTTGTTACTTTCCCTGTGCTGTGAAATGCAGGAATTCATAATGCAGGAATGGAGAGCTCTTTGAAGCTTGGGCTATCAAACATTGGTATTGTCTCTAATTAGCCCAAATTTCCTCCTATTAAGAAAAGTCATGTCCTTCTCTTATTCTCATTTTACAATGAATGTGGGTGCCTGAATAATTTTTCAAATTTAGGTGCTATTACAGCACTTATAAAGATAATGAACTTAATTTTTATTCTCAATAGTTGGATAAAATTAGCTCTTGTATGCAATATTTCCCCCTTGAAGAGACTGTAAAATATTTGTTCATGGAAAATTCTATAAAGACAACACTTTTATAGCATTTGTAAATCTTGAGAAAACACACACATGATAAAATAATTCTCTTGAGTTACTCTTGCAAGAAGATGGGAGTGGGAACTTACCAAACCATTGTTAGCTATGAAAAATGGTTATAAATGTGCTTTTCTGTAAATTTCCGAGGAAATATAAAAGTATACTGTTATATGAATTTCATTTATTGGAAACATTTGGGGAATTGTAAATTCAATCAGCTGTCTGACTGGACTTAAAGGTAACTGGCAAGAGCCAGCCTTCATAAATTATAATTTCACAATGCTCTACTTCAACCTGCAGGTTTAGCTTGAGGATTTATTTCTGATTGAATTTGTAGGACTAAAACTCATAGAGTCTTTCCATTATTGCTCCTGTGCTTGACCATCATTAATCATTACTGGAGGACTGAAACTAAATTGAGAATGTACATTGATCCAGTGTTTAAAAGAACAGTTAGATTCTGCCATAAGAGGCATAGCACAGAGCAATTTCAGTTTTGGAACATTTCTTCATGGGTGGACACTACAAATCATTTTATTTCCATGCTGACTTACGAAAAACTTTATTCCTAACAAAAGGTATGCCTTAAGTGTGCCCTCTAAGTGTTCATGAGTTGAGTTTGTTCTCTCCAGTGTGGCAGTGCTGAGAGACTACGGAGTCTAGAACAAGGTTTTTAAATTCCTGGGGGAACTTCCCCTGGGAGGCATTAAGGTGACATTCATGGAACCTCTGAGCTCTACCAATAGTGATTCATTTTTGACTTCCTGTTTCAAAGTGCAATTTTTGCTTACACACATATTCTGATGTCAAGTGTTGATTGAACTTCCTCTAAGTCCAACCTGCTGGTCTTATACCTCATAAGTTATAAGCTGGATTGATTTTTTTTTTTTTTTAGTGAAGTTATCCAATCTCCTGTATCTTTTTATCATAACTCTATTTTCAATATACACCTGCTTCTCAACAGAATTGGAATTGAGTGTTTACCCTCTGAAAAATATTAAGCTATCACTTTATCTATTGTATTCTCTTTATCCCTCCCTACATCTTCACAAGGGCTTTTAGTATCTTCTGAGGGCCCAATATCATGGCTTTTGTAATGAATTCTTCTTTATATAGTGTCTACTGTGAATCATCTTGAGGGATACACTTCCTCGAGTCAGACATCATGTCCACCTGGGTTACTGCATATTGTTCCATTGTATTCTACTCCTTGAAATGATAATATCATCTGTCCAGATGGCCTTGACCTCATTTCTTGTGAAGACACAATGCGTATTCCTGCCAAGTTCAGCCATGCAGACAGGAAAGCTTGATACAGTTCCCACCCCTGGAGCAGAGCTAGTGAGGCGTGGGTTGCTAGGTGTAAGACTTGTTTGTATAATAACGTACATATTTCCATGTTCTTTCTTAGGGGAATTCTCTTGCTGTTAAGGTTAATAGATAGTTAGAAACAGCACTAGTCTGGGAAGAGAGAATGCATTTCTTAGCAAAATGGTAAATGCTGTGGCCTTCAGGACAGCCCTTAAGACTGTGGGAAAGAACTCTGAAAATATGAATTGAATTGAAGAATGTATTATTTCTCAACTATACACAATATAAGAATATAAGCAACAATGATTGATGATAGTTAAATACAGGAGGAGCAATGGAAAGACTCTATAAGTTTTAGTCTTACAAATTCAATCAGAAATAAATCCTCAAGCTAAACCTGCAGGTTGAATAATATTTCAACTCAAAATTTGTCTTGCCTACAAAATGTTTAGAGATAAAGATGGAGTAGTGACTGAGGGAACCAAACAATGACTGCCCCAGCCTGAGATACATCCTATGTGATCTACCTATGCAAAATATAAGAAATAAAATCTAAAAGCAAGAGATGCAAAATGAATTGTATGAGGAGCTTCATGGTCCTAAAAGAACAAGGCAGGGTTACTAATGAACCAACTTCTCAGAAAGATACAAAGACAGGCAGATTTCTGAGTTCAAGGTCAGCCTGGGACAGAGTGAGTTTAGGTCCAGACATGGTGGGAATGCTAATCTCAGGACAGGATCCCACCAAGACAAATTTATTATTTGAGCCTACAAAGGTGGGAAGATCTGTGAGTTCATTTGCTGTGTTGCATAAATGTACTTGCCATTTCTTTCTAAGAATCAAGGGGTTAAGATCATAAAATGCTATTTCATGCAATAACCAAAAGAGTACCTGGGTAAACCATTCAATTGATATGTAAATAAAAGAGTGGCTTTTTGTTCTGCAAGAGCTATAGCAGGTTTTTTTTTTTTTTTTTTTTTTTTTAGAATTTGTCTGGTGCACTTTCTGACTTTGGTTAGAAAACCCAACAAATTTTTTCTGACCAAAGTCATCAAACCAATGAGCTATCCAGAGAGCTTTTAGAATTTTTTTCCTAGCAAGAAAGAGCTGTCTCAAGCAGAGAGCTGTCTAGGGAGCCATCTTGAGCACACTATAGAGCTGTCAACTTGTACCCACCATTGATTTTGAGCCACTCATTCAGCACACCCAAACACTCCTTCACCAGGAACCCTTCTTAAGCTGAGGCTGGTCCTTGGCATATTCGTAACACAGAGCACAACCTATAGAAACAAAATCTAAACAGAAGTTTTCCAGGGCTCAACAGGGCACACTGGTCTTAATTTGCTGTTTTATCATCCTCAGTATTTAGCTCAGAATTCAGAGTTAACTAGTTCAACAGAGCTGCTTATGATCTGGTCATCATTACTTAAGTGAGAAAGAACAGAGGCAGGATGAAAAAGCTAAGTGTGGGCTGGTGAGATGCTTTTGTGGTTAAGAGGACTTGCTATACAACCAGAGAATCTGAGTTCAGTTCCTAGTACTCATATCAAGTTGCTTACAACAATCTGTTTACTCAAGCTTCAAATTGCTTTGTGTACTCTTCTGATTTCTGGGGAACTGGTATCCATGTATACCACTCTACTCTTCATTCCCATAAATAAGTTTGTTAAGGAGGGAAACAGGGATGTCCATCAAGTGTGGGAGAGGGTGAGAGAGGAATGGAAGTGAGGATGGAAATTGGGAAGGGGATAGGACCCATTTCTGGTGACTAGCTAGAGACCTGGGATGGTAGAGGATACAGGGAGTCTATGGAGTAACCCTAGCTTAGATTCTTACCAGAGGGGCATATAGGGACTGAAATGGCTACCTCCTCTAGACAGGCAGGACTTCTAGAGGAAGGAGGGGGAAATAAATCCACACACAAAGCCTTTAACCCAAAATTTGTCTTGCCTAAAAAATGTTCAAAGATAGAGACTGAAGGAACCAACCAATGACTGTCCCACGATGAGACCCACCCCATGTGAGAGAACCAATCCCTGAAACTATTAATGATAATCTGCTATACTTGCAGACTGAAACCCAGCATAATTGTCTCCTGAGAGGCTTCATCCAGCATTGGATGGAGGCAGATACAGATACCTACAGTCAAACATCAGGCAGAGCCCAGGGTGTATTGTGCAAGAGTAAGGGATAGAAGTAAGCAAGTTTGGAGGGGTCAAGAACACTACAAGAAGACCTACAGAGTTAACTAACCTGGGCTCATAGGACCTCAAAGAGGCTGGGCCACCTATCAGGGAGCATGCAGAAGCATGCAGGTCTACCTAGACTTCCTACACACTGGTAGCAAGTGTGCAGCTCAGTGTTTATGTCGTCCCCTAACAAGTGGAGTGGGGAATGTTTTGGTCTCTGTTCCCTGCTGTTGGTTTCCCTTCCCCACTACTTGTACTGCCTGGTTGGGCCTCAGTGAGAAAAGATGTGCCTAGACCTGCTGGGACTAGATGCCCAAGGGTGGGGTGGTACGCAAGAGAATCTCCCCTTCTCTGAGGAGTAGGAGAGGGAGCAATGGGGAGGGATTTGTAAAGATGGGACTGAGAAGAAATGAGGGAGGGGTTGTGATTGGGATGTAAAGTGAATAAAAAAATAAAAATTAAAAAAAAAAAAACCTCTTAGAAATGAATATGGATGACTATCTGAAAGCAAGAGATTCTTCTTGCATCTGATTACCCTCATGGCATGCCTCTATGTAGGTTTAGATTTTTCAAAACTTAATTTAATAAGGGTCTCAAATGCTTTGGACCCAGTGTCCAAAGATAGAGGAGAAAAGATGGTAAATAGGACAAAGGGATGTGAATCTATTTAGAATCAGTTCTTTGGGGGGAGGGATTCCAATTGCCATTGATAGGATACCAGCAGTGAGTTCAGCAGTATCAAGATACCAGTAGTGAGATCAGCAGTATCAAGATACCAGCAGTGAGATCAGCAGTGTCAGGATACCAACAGTCAAGTTTAAAAGTGTCACCAAACACAAATCAGCAGCAGTGGTATGATTTAGCAGAAACAGCCAGGCCTCAGCTGAATTGGCACAAATCAACAGGAGTGACCAGAACCATCGGGAATGCCAGGAGTTCCTTGACATGCCTCTCTCAAAGAAATGAGGATCCTCAAAGATTTGAGTCCAGCGAAGCATTGCATGACTAGTTATGCAAGCAAGCCACTACTGTCTGTCGGGTTCTACTTATTCTCTCTCCAAACATTATGTGTCCTCTCATGGGTTTTCTTCAGCAAAACATCACATGGGTCTGCACCACATAACACAACCAGAAATTTCCACTTCACCTCTATGTCTACATTTCTGTTCACATGAAAGGGAAAGACCCAAAGAGAAGAAATTCTGTTAAAATACAATTATTTTATTCTGTCAAAGTTCCTGCATTTTCTGACATAAGTTAACTTGATTTTGACATTTTCATTTTGCAGTGTTCTATTTGTCTTGAATTAATTGTTTTATTTTTTTTTCCTTCAAAGTGTTCCTTTCTGCTTGCACAGCTTTGAAACTGCTTGAAGTTATTACTGCATTTTCCTCCCTACTGCACTGGGAGATTCTTATTATTTTAATAGGTTTCATTGAATCAATATTTTGTACAACATTGACCCCTTTGTACACTGATGGAAGATTCTAAGAATCTGGTATTGATTAGTTGTTCTCTTTATTCTTAGGCTGATATTAAAGCATGAACAAACAAAAATCGACAGGCAGAAAAATCACAGGTAGATGTAATGGAAAGAGAAGAAAACCTGAAGGGCAGGAATGAGGAGTCTGGTTACTGTGACTATATGTGATACCGCTGTCTGTTTCAAATCCCAACTAGTTATTATTATTTTTATTTTAATTTGTATTTTTTTTGATAAAAAATTTTTATTTATTTATTTTTTGATGCCATTTGTTTTTTTTTTTTTCATATTTTATTTACGTTTCAAATGTTTCCCCCTTTCCAGATCTCCCCTTTGGAACTTCCCCATTCCCTCCGCCCTCCCCCTGCCACTATGGGGGTCTCCCCACCCCCACTCTTGTCTTTCCTCCTTGGCATTCTCCTCTACTGGGGGATGGTTATTATTATTGTATTCTGCTTTATAAATAATTATTTAATTGTGTGTGTTATAGGTGCGCATGTGTGTGTGCACACACGTGCGTCTGTGGTATGTGTGGGTGGTTTATTTGATGTGCGTGGTGCTTGTAGTATAGTGTGTGTAGTGTATGTGTGTGTATGTGTGTGTGTGTGTATGTGTGTGTGTAGTGTATGTGTGTGTATGTGTGTGTGTGTATGTGTGTGTGTAGTGTGTATGTGTATGTGTGTGTGTGTGTGTGTGTGAGTGAATGTGATATCAGTATGGTGTGTGTGATAGGGTGTGATATATGTGTATATGTATAGTGTATATGTGTAGTGTATGTTATTCATATATATATTATATATATGGTGTACGATTGTATGTGTGTGGTATGTTTGGTGTATTGTGTGGTGTGTGTGGTGTGTGGTGTGTATGTGAGTATATGTGTGGTGAGTTTAGTATGTGTGTGTTGTATGTGATATGGTGGTGGTGGTGTGGTGGTGGTAGTGTGTGTGTGTGTATGTGTGTGTGTGTGTGTGTGTGTGTGTGTGTGTGTGTGTGAATGTATGGGCGGGCTCTTGTGGCAACTCTCCTAGGGTTGGAGATACAGGTGGTTGTGAGCCTCTTTATGTGGGGTCTAGGAAGCGAAGTTGGGTACTCTGAAAAAGTAGTATACACTTTGTATTAGTTACTTTTCTGTTCCTTTTAAAAAGCATGTGACTAAGAACAATTAAAGGAAAAAAAGAGTTAACTCTGACTATTGGTTCCAGAGAGATAAAAGTCATTCATACTGGGCTAGAGGCATGCAAGCAAATGGTAGACATTGTGAGTGTCAAGAACAGGAAGCTGAGAAAGCACTTAAAAAAAACAAACAAACCTTTTTTCCTGGTTCTTTGTGAATTTCACATCATGCACAACAATCCCACTCATCTCCCTTCCCCTCGTGCCTGCCTTCCATACTTGCAACCCTTTCCCCCAAGAGAGAAGAAAATAGATCATTGTGGAAGCTGTAGTCTATCCTACAGAAAATTCTTTTGTCCACACTTTTTTTTTGCTCACAAATATTCATTGCAATGACTAGTTGGTCTGGTTCAAGGCCTGTAGCTTCTGCTACTCTATCAATACTGGAACCTCACTGGGACTCTTCTCAGATATCCTGCTATTGTCCTCTGTCATGAAGGTCCTGTAGTTTTGGATCTGTAGGAATGGCCCCTTCATGTACTCCAGCAGTTTATCATTGGGGTAGACATTGGGGTGGTCCAATTCAAAGTTCTGGATCTGAGCCTGACAGGTATCTGGCTGGTCAGCCTGAAGGTTCTTCCACTCTTATGTCCTCAAGGCTGGCTCACCTGCAACCCCTGCAACAAGGGATAGGTTTACCCTCTTGATTAGGCAAGGTGGAGGGAGTGTTTCAGCCAATGAGGGACAAGGCTAATTCTTTCTCATGACCCTAGAGCCAGCTCACCCACCTGGGAGGCAAGGAGAGCATCTCTTCCTTTTCTGAGACACTGCCCAGTAGACAAGAAGCACAGTTGTCACTTGCACATCCCACGTTCAGGGCCAGTGCTGCCCAGGCAAGGGGCAGAGCCTGCTCTCCTGAGCTCTACAGCAGGTAAGGGGCAGGGACAGCTCTCCTGCTTTCATGGCCCCAGGGCTAGCTCACTCACCAGCCGTATGTGGCAAAGGGTTAGGGAGTGGTAGGACATCTCTCCCTCGACTATGCTGCTGCACGGCACATAAGTTTCAGGGCTAGCTCTTTTAAGCTTATGCCCTCAGGGCTAGCTCACCCACACCCTAGGCATCAGACTCAGCTCTACTTCACTGACCTGTAAGGGCAGGACTGGCTCTCCTGCTTTTGTAAAGCTGTCAGGGCCAACTCTCCAGCCCACTGCTAGTAGTGAAGGTAAAAGGGAGGGGATTTCGCCCTTGCTAATGCCACCACACAGCAGACAAAAGGAGAGGCAGGGCCTGTTCTCTCACACATGTCTTCAGGACCTACTCACCCACAACCCCCACATCCAGGGCTAGCTCTACTGTGCTGTCCAGGCAAGGTGAAGGGTCTACTCTTCTAGGTGGTGAAGTAGGTGAGGGGCAGGACCAGCTCTCCCGCTTTGATGAACTTAGGACCAGCTCTCTTGTTTGCTAAAGATAGTGAGAGGTAAGGGGGAATTTCTTCCTTGATCATGTCGCCATGATGCAGACAAGTGATGGGCCAGCTCTCCCATGCTCACACTTGCAGTGATGTGTATATAAAAGCCTTTATGCCTGGCTTTGAGTGAAATGTTTCAGCAAAGCCTTTCTTATGTGTTCTGAAACAACCCTTTCTCATTAATAATTTTTTCAGTAATAGCTACCATAAACTGGAGGTATTCTTTCTCCAAATTTTGAAGATTTTAAGTTTCTATTTCCTATAATCACTTTAGACTTTGTTATTATAATCACTGTATTTCCTTAACGATCACTAAGATCTTGTTAGTTTACAGTTTTGCCATGAACTTTTAGCTAACCATTTTCTTTGCCATAAAGGTTTTTAGGACTCTTTACTCTTCCAGATATCCTTCATCATTTTGGTTAGTTCTGGTAAAGTCTGAGGCCCTGCTCTTGAAAAGATGACCTCTATATTTTCCCTCAATTTTCTTTTTAAAATGTGTTTTCAATATAATTTGAAACTTTTCATGCTATTTATCCCATTTGTTGCACTTTCATTCAGGGTTTGCATTTCTTTTAATAAGTTGTTATTACATTCATTCATATGGGCAGTGATATATGCCTGCAGAAATCAGAAGACAAATTTCAGGAGTTATTTCTATTCTTGTACTTCATTTGCCTTAGAGATTATATTCAGAATATCAGAGACATTTCCCCAACTCCACACTTCTAATCTCTTAGTACTGTGCTTTATGCGATTTTTTTTCTGAACTTTCCCCCTATTACCATTTATCTTCAGCTCAGTCAAAATTCTGTTAAGCCTTGAATAAAGTTAACTTTAATTTTATTAGTATTTGCAAACATTCTATAGCTCATACATATATATGTGTGTGTGAGCTTACACATATACACACATATGTGCAATATATGTACACAATATATATTCACAAAATATATATATAGAGTTAGTTCATTTTTGTAGTTCTTAATACCAGATTTTATACTTTCAATTTGCTTTGATATCATCAGCATAATTTTTCTTTTGCAAATCTAGTACGTTTTCTGGTATTCTTGTTTATTCTAATCCATGGCAACAGCTATTCTTTTAAGTACTTGGAATAACTTTATAATTGTAAATTCATATTTGTTGACATAGTATATTAGGATTATATATTGAAGTATATGATTTAGTTGGCTCTTCAAGTGACTTGTTTGAGATATATGTGCAAGTCTGACATAACTTTTTACTCATGTCCTTTGAACTGAGTAAATAATAGATTTAGGCTGCAAAATATTTGAACAATTGTCATTGGCCACATAGTTTCAATGGACATACTGTTTTTCAGAAGACTCTGCCCAGTTTAAATTCAAATAAAATGTGATGTTTCATGACTACCTATCTATATCTCTTTTCATTGTTTATGCAACTGTTTGTGAGTTCTTCCAGATCTTTCTCTTGAATGTATAGAATCTTATGTATTTCTCTAGTTTAGCCTACATTTCAGTAACTTATTGACAATTCTTATTCCTTAGCTCCACTTGTTCTGAGCTATTTCCTGAAAACTCATGGTATTTTTTAAAACAATCAGTCAATCAATCAATCAATCAATCAACCAGTCAATCAATAGATCACTCTACATCCCAAATGCTGCTCTTCATCCAGTCCCTTTTTCACAGAGTCCCTCTCCCCCAGCCCATTTTGCCTTCTCCTCTGAGAGGGTAGGGAACCACCTGGGTATTCTGTATCTTGGCACATCAAGTCTCTGCCAGATTAAGCACATCCTCTCCCATTGAGACCAGACAAGGCAGCCATGAAGACTGACCTGGTTGACTGCTATATATGTGTGAGGGCCTCCTTCTAGCAGTGTACATTCTTTGTTTGATGGCTCAGACTCTGAAATTTCCCCAGTTTAGGTTTGTTGACTCTCTTGGTCTTTCTGTGAGGTTTCTTTTTGAGTCCTGGTTACCTCACTTAGGTTGATATTTCCTAGTTCCATACATTTTCCTCCAAAATTCATGATGTCCTTGTTTTTAATAGCTGAATATTATTCCATTGTATAAATGAACCAAATTCTCTGTATCCATTCTTAAGTTAAGGAATGTCTGGGATTACAGATTCTGGCTAATATGATTAAAGCTGCTATGAATATAGTGTAACATGTGTCCTTGTGGTATGGTGGAATGTCTTTTGGGTATATGCCCAGGATCAGTATAGCTGGGTCTTAAGGTAGAACTATTTCCAATTTTCTGATAAACCAGCAGAAAAGTTTGAATTCTTTAGTTAGATATTGATACAGTAACTAGTATAAGAATCTTTCTCATTGGTCACCCATCATAAGGAACCTCAAGGCTCACCTTAATCATAATCATTACCAGCATCAGAATGCTTCCATGTTTTTTTTTTTTAATAATGTTTACAGTATTTAAGAGAGTAGAAGCAGTGATTTATACAGGATTGGGTAGTACTAAACACATTTTATCTTTGGCTGATTGCTACATATTTGTGGCTCCTAGCTTTCTCATTCTCCCTTTAATAATACTAGAAGTGATATTAATATTTGCCTCACTTTTCTTGAAAAAGTGTTACATTAATAGATATAAAGCAGAGAAAAGGCATGACTAACAAAATTATTATTTTTATCAAAACAGGGTTTTCCTTAGTTTATTTTCCTGTTTCTCTGACAAAATGGCCTGAAAAAAGCAATTTATGAGAGAAAGAGTTCATCTGGCTCACAATTCCATGTTGTAGTTCAGGAAGTAAACTTGAAGCAGTTTGCCAAGTTAAATCCACAACCAAGATCAGAGAACAATGTATTAGTTCATAATCAAAGTGCTCAGCTCACTTTCTCCTTTACAGGGAATGGAGAGCTGGAATCATTGACATTGGCCTTGCTGGAATTACATGCCAGGAGATGAGTTGGAGTCTGGCCATGTCAGAGGTAGGCTGGAGATGGTACAGTGATAGGGTGCTAATTTATTTTTTTATGTATGCCATGCATTCTGGTCAGATTCAATCCTCCATTTAGTTTATCCTCTACCTATCCACCCACAATAACTTCCAAGTCTCCATTTCATTTTCATCTCTTTTATTGTATAGTTTGTAGTTTAGGGTTTTGTTGGTTTGTTCTCTTTTGTTTTATGAACTACTTGGTTTAACCAAAGCTACTTATGTGGGCCATGGTGTTGCGCTATCCACTGGACCACGGATAACAGCACAGGTTAAATCTTTGGAGAAAATGATCTCTCCTCCAGCATCCATTGATTGCTATTAACTCTTCTTGGGTTGGGATTAGGCACACGAGTCCACTCCCATCTATGACTGAATATATTTAGGGTAGGTCTTACACAGGCCCTGTGCAGCCAACAACAGGTGCAACTTCAAGAGTTTCATATTTCAGTCATTTTAGAAAAGGTACAATGTCTTTTCTTGGGAAGATTAGTAGAAACAAAAACAAGTAACAGATGTCCTCAAGGTACTCCCAGTGGTCAGAGTCAAGGTCAACATAATCATCAGAATTAACAAAAGAATGAAGGAAACCCATAGTCAAAATTACAACATGCTTGCTTTATAGTCAATATGATCTAAAAAAGGATTTAAACCAGAAAAATTGATGAAAATAGAATCCATGGTTTCCCAATGTAGGGCACTACTTGTAATAAAAGATTACATAAGAATTGTTTTGTCTAAAAAATATGGAACCATGTTATATGAAATACTGCTTAATTCAAAACAAAAAAAAAGATTTTAAGATAGAACATTGTATGTATCCTCTATAGGTGCATTATAGCAAATTGGACTTGTTATGAAATCTTCCTAACCCATTCTTTTTCAGTTTTAACAATGTATATGTTATATTTTGTATATATGTATTATTGCATAGTTGAATTTCATTAAAATGTGTTATGTCATAAAATGATATACAATATTCAATCATTCTCATTTATTTCTTAATTGATATATATTCAACTTATCCCATGAGGTTACATTCTTGTTCATAAAATTTACTTGGAGTGTGAAAATGAAGAAGGTGGTGCAGCCTCCTTTGACACTTACACTGCAGAGTGCCTGGTGCTTTAGAGCAGAGGTTGACAATCAAACTAGAAATAGCAGTCCCCACTGAAACGGTTGAGAAAATAGTTCTGCAAGATTCTGGGCAGTATACAAGTTTTTCTATTTCAGTAAGTGTAAAGGCTCAAAATGTCATAGATTTAACTCTGTTCAAGATATCTATGGCTTCCTCAAAGTTAAGTAAACAAATTAAAACCTTCATGTTCATTTAAATATGAATATGGAGTTCCAGGGATTTTTTGAACAATTGACCCCATGTAATTCTATCTTCCTTTGAATCCAAATGAGCCTGAAATGAAGATTTACCAGTACGGAATTTCTTTCTCTCATAGAGATGGTTAAAGTCAAACTTAGGGCAATCATAATTGTAAGAAAGAATGAAAAGAAAACCAAACACCATGAAAGAACTAGAAAGTTTTGGCCAAAGAACTTTTAAAATCTTCATCTGTAACAAACCAGGCAGGAGAATGATCCTGAAATGTGTAGCTTGTGTCTTGTGTAGATTTAATATTTCAGTGAAAACCGTTAAAGCTTTATATGTGCTTTACTCCCACTCCAGCAGGCCAGAGGAACAGCACACAAGCAGGAGGAGAAACACATAGGCAGAAGGAGCAGCGTGCAGACAGCAGAAAGAGTACATAGTCAGGAAGAGTAGCACACAGGCAGGAGGAGTGACCTACAGACAGGAAGAGTAGCATACAGTCAGGAAGAGTAGCACACAACCAAGAGAGGTAACACACAAGCAGGAGGAGTAGCATACAGGTAGGAGGAGTAGCACACAGGCAGGAGGAGTAGCACTCAGGCCAGCAGGCAAGACAGGGAATATTGAAAAGCTGTGTCACTGACCTAAAACTCCAGCACAGCTTTGTTACATCCTCTTAAGCAGTTTAAAATTTGTATTAAATTTTAAACATTTGTATTAAATTATTAAAGATTGTGCATTAATAGCTTATTTCCTAATTTACTGTAATTCATTTTATGCTCCCTGGAACAGTACTATTGCTGTAGAAAGTGCTCTTTCTTTAAAAAAAAAAATATTTTCACACAATATATTTTGTTTATGGTTCTCCTCCTCCAACTCCTCCATTTCTTTTCCAGGTATTTAAGCATGTAACTCCATGCCCCACCTCTCTCTCTCTCTCTCTCTCTCTCTCTCTCTCTCTCTCTCTCAAAAAAAAAAAAAAAAAAACAACCCTAAACAGGCAAACAAACATAAACACCAAACAAGACAGACTTTAAAAGAAGAAACGAACACAAGAAAGTGCTTATAGTAAAGCCTCCTGCAGCAATAACACTGTATTAGATTCCTCAATCCTCTTTAGTTTTACATCAAAATGTTCTTTGGAATTAGTAAATTGGTGCCATTGGGTAAAGAAAGGAGGATAGTATCAAACTACTATGAGAAGAAGTGATCCTGGTATCACATCTTTGATGTTCTCTATGGAAGTTTATGAGCTGCTCTGTAGACATAGTCAAGTGTATCTTGGTCTGATAGTTCTCATGCGTATAAATAGTGTATCTCAGTCACATTAGGTTGTGGATGTGATTTTTCCCTATAGAGACCAGTTTGTTTTTCTGAGAATTAGCATGATTTTGGCAAATGTTATCAGTTCTTCTGCATCACATTTCTTTTTTCTAGTGTAGACTCTAGGGTTAACACTGGGACCACTTCAGGCTATTATGAATTTTATGGGTGAAGAAAGTCTTCTAATTTACATGATCTAAAGTTAATTGTTGCAGAGGCTGCCAAGTTAAGGCTAGAAAAACTGTTGTATTTCTGTGAACTCACTTTGAAACTTTAAAGCCTGTGAACCTTTTAAACTGCTGCTTATGCAAAGCCAGAAAAAGCATCTTTTTAAAACATAGAGAAATTGAAGTGGAAATTATATTCCATTTATATTGCTCCTTGCTCACATGACCATCCAATTATTATAATTTGACTATTTACATTATTTGCAACTTAACAATTGGGCATAATAAAATGTACATAATTCATTTGAGGTGGGAGAGAGTTGACATATAAAATTAAGAGGCTTATGGGGTTTTCTGTGTGGTCTGAATGTAGAAATTACCTATAATACTCAGTACTTTAAACAAATAATGCACGAGGGGAATGAATTCTCGGTATTTACCTTTTTTATACCCATACAATAATCCCACTGATTTAGTATGCTTTTCTTTTAGAATATGCACCACCATAAAAGTCATTTTAGCCTTGCACTTTGACTGTATCAATTAGGTTAATTCTTGCTAGATGAGTGTCAATAAAATAATACAGGCCTGAACGAATTCTGCAAACAAGTCTAGCCTTATTTTGACTGGTTAAATTCCAAATTCTAAATAATCCATTCCACAATGGCTCTGGGATGTCAAATGTGTGCCTTAATAAATAACTTTGCTGCTCATTGACTCGTAGAAGTATGAATTGTCCAATATCCAGACTATAAGCACCTTAAGAGACAAGAAACAGTACCTTTCCAAGTAGGCATTCCCAAAATGGAATTCCTTACAAGACACACATGGTTTAAAAGTAGCTGAATTGAGACTCAGACAGTAAAAAGCTCGACTCTCAAGCTTAAGAACCAAAGCTTAGACCATAGACCAGAGTAAGTGCTGGGCATGACAGAATATGCTTCAGTGGGGGTACATGAATGGCAGGTGGTGATGGTAGGGATGAGGGATGGGGCTAGGTGACAGGAAAATGCCTGAATCTAGCCTGCCTAGATGAACTCATGAGCTTCATTTTCAGTTTGTCACAGAGCCTCATGTAAAAGTGGAGAGAAATCAGGAAAAGGCACCCTACATCCATTTCTGGATTCCAATTGTATATATATGTGGGCACATGAACCTGGGCACATATGTGAGCAAACAGATACTAACAATTACATATGCCACAACACAAAACACATGCCCAGTGCCACATGCATATAGCAAAATATAGTATAGCAAAGTAGAAAAAAATAGTAAAGTTGGGTCAAGCAGTGTTGAGATGCTATGTGAGAATAAGTTGTTCTCATGAGTTCTGGACAGAAGTGATGAAGAGTAAGTTCACTTTCTGTAAGTTGTAAGATCAACAAAAGACTTAGAAATGATTAATATTAAATCTGTTGAGGAAAAGCAATCGATGTGATATTTTATAATATTAAGTGCCCATATTGCTCATACCTGTGATTTTCTAAAGGTATCAAAAATGCTCAGAAACTTATTAAGTCAGCAGTGGGAGAGTTCCTTCTGCATTTGGGTACTAACTGCAAAATGTAAAGTAAATTCATGAGTGCCTCATTAACACTACTTGAGTTTAGAAAATTTCCATAAACTAAAGAAATAAATCATTCTTGTTGAATCCTAGTTTGTATTAATTATAATTTTGTATTTATCAGTAAATTTATGAATAATAGTTGACTTTTTTTTAGTTTTATATTCATACCAGAGGACAACAAAGACATCTATCCATCTACTTGGTCTGGCAGTTTCTTTTCTCCAAAATGTTCTTTAAACATGTTTTTAACAAAACTGCCTTTGGAGGTTGATCATTCATTTTGAATAAAGAATACGGTTCATGAATTTATCTCATTGTGATGAGAATGATTTCTCTCTCCAACAACTTCAAGTTACAGAACTCTGATTTGAGAAATATTACATATATTCAATAGATCATCTCAATATTAGTTAGCATGGCTTAACAGAAAGTGAGAAATGAATATGGCCACCATTGCTTTTTTCTGTGTGGGAGTCCAATATAAGGGATTCAAGAATGACTGTCATAGACATGAGCTTCAACTGGTAAGTTATTTAGCTAATATACCCAGTCACTATTAGTAGACTGATGGAGTGAGGTGACAGCAGGAAATGGCTTTTCAGTCCTTTTCTATCAGTATTTGTCAAGTAGGAAAGATCTCTCTTCCTTGCCTCAGGCTATCTCAGGTATAAGCCAAAGCAATTGCCATGATTATAGAAAGAGGTTGAAAGAGTGTCATTTTAAATTATTAAATATTCAATATTGGTCAATTTTATCATCTTTTTATTTCTAAGCCTGGCAATTGCATTGAAATTCCCTACATGAGCCATACTAAGGAAAATCCTCCCTATAATCAGGAACCTCCTTTCTGGAATCAGTTTTATTCCTCAGTGTTTCATCAAAACTTCACTTCAAGTGAACTGAAGGATGCTTTACACTATGACTCTCCAAATGACTTTATAGTATGTGTTTTGCTGATATCTTTAGGAGCCATGATTTCTTTACCATATTCTCTATTTCTGTCTAACAAAGGTAAATAGTATTTATAGTAGTTTTATGTTTAAGTAATGCAAAATTATCTTTATTCAGTGAATAATTACTGTGTCAAGACATGTTATTCAGATAACACAAACTTCAAACAGACAAGATGAATGATAATAAGTGAATAATAATTTTGACAAAAAAATAAACATCAATGGAGAGAAAGGGTGAGACAGAAATGATTCTATAAAACTTCATGGTAGTTTATATTTTCTAATAGAGTTCTCTTTATTTTAATATAATCATGAACATATAGAAAAATAGAGAACAACAGTATTATACCATTCTCTAATGTATTTGAATATAAACTAATGTTTTGATACCCTCTTAATACAAAATAATTGAGTTGCATATAAAATTTATACAAATCAAAAATTGCTACAACCTAATCTTTAGACCCACTAGAATCTTACCTGGTTTGTCAGACATATCCTTCACAATAAACAAATTCACATCCCATATAGCACTTAGTATTCTTTGCTGTAAAAAGATGCCTTAGTTTTCTTTTTCCATTATGGGCTATTGTACTTTGGGAAATTACTGTAATTTTATAGACTGTCCCTTTATTTTACTTGTTTATTGCATCCTTGCAATTAGTTCCATACTACATGGAAACAATATCAATCTCTCCTCATTGTGTCTTCTCGTGTGCATAAGTTTTGGGTCACTTCATTTTGGACAATGTTTTCTCTGATTGCACTGGAGAGGCATGTGCTAGACCTCTCCAATGCAAGGTTACTTACTCATTTCTTTTTGGCAATCAGTTATTATTTTGGGAAAATGCATTTGGAAATAAGGTGAGCAATCTACATGTATAGAATTTGTACCGTACCAGTGTTTGAGCTTGTGTTCTCACATATGACCACCTTCCTTTGACAAGCTGATACTTCTCACATGGTTATTCCCAAAAATGCAGAATGAGGAAGCTAAAGAAGAAATGCAAAACATTCTGATTAAATCGAGACCATTGAGTCCAGAATTCTTACAAAAGAGAAACCTTGAGACCCAGAGAAGTTACGTGAGGGACCTGGGTCAGTTCTATTTAATGTCTATAATAAAAGTCAATGATTTGCAATCCTGAATTAATAGTAAATTCTTCATCAATAGCATATTACTTAAAAATTATAGCCACTGTGCTATTTCACGTACATATTTCATTTTATCTGCCCTCTTTCCCAAAGGCTTCCTCCTCCCGCATCCCTTCCCATTCTTCCTCCTCCCCTATTCTTCCAACTTAAGGGAGTATCAGGCTGGGGAATCTTAGTTCATGGAAATCAAAGTGAGCTTGCATCTCACAGTTTTTGAGATATTTCCCCAACCCAATCTTATTAGGCTATTAATGTTTTTGTCATTGGTCTCATATTTAGTTTCAAAAATATTATTATCAATTAAAAGGCATACTGAAATTTGATGCTTTATTAAGAATTTCAATTTCAATTTTATATTTGTGGAAAATACTACGTGTACATGTGAAACAAACCTTTGTTCACACAGATAGCAAAGATCTAGTAACTTCAGTATCTTCATGTAGAGGTGGAATAGGCTTAGTTTCGGAAAAGGACAAATTAACAAGTATTCAGAAGTTTCAGGAGCAAGGGGAGGCTTGGCACATATCATGGAAACTTTTCAACTAGTATAGATGAGTTATTTTAAAGTTTAAAGTTGATATTAGAGTTACAGTACAACCAAAGGCAAAAACTGATTATTTAGCTGAAGGAAACGATCTGTCAGTCAGTGCTTATAATCATGCATTTAAATCTAGATTTCATTATTTTCTACATTGTGAGAGTTAAAAGAAGAAACCAAGCTTTATTTTAGATACCTTTTTTGTTTGTCACTGGTTCTTTACTAATTAAGAAAAAAGTGACATTTTTTGAAAATGTTATTTCTATAATGGGTATAATCTCTCAGCTAGGTGCGGAATCTTTGCACCGACATTGTTAGTTATATTAAACACCATTTTTAAAAATTTAAAATAAGAATATCAGAACATAGAAAGAAGCAATTATTTGACAGATAATACACAGGTAGTTGACCCCAAACCCAGATCATCTGGGTCTAGAGGTAGCATCAACTTACTTTTTCTATTGGATGCAGTTTTATACCATCAATTGTTATGCTGGGGTGGTTCAGTCAAGAGGATCAAGAGTTTGAAGCAAGCTGGGGTTACAGAAGACCTTATCTCAAAAGCATCATGTATCCTCCACACTGATGTCTCTACCCGATCTAAATCTACCAGCAATATTTCATATAGACCTAGACCAGAACCAAGGTCTGGGGAAAAACAGCCTGTTTGACTGCCTACCAAGATACCACAGCTTTCTCTAGCTACACTCACTCCAAGAATACACCGCTTGTCTTTTATGTTAGTGGCAGCCACTCAGTATGGGGCCACTGACTAGGAAGCAGTTACAGACCATTAGAAAAAATCTGTGAATCAATGGAGAGATGATTTATTTTTGCTCTGATTATAACCAAATTTTATTATACTGTAAAAGTTTCAAATGATTTCATATATTCACACTTAGTCAAATATTAGACCATGGTATTTGTCTGAAATAGGTATTAAAATCAGACAGTTGTGTTTCTTACCCAAATATTAGATTATGGTGTTTGTCTGAAATAGGTTTTAAAATCAGACAGTTGTGTTTCTTAGAAAAGAATCAATTCCTAAAGACTATTGACACTAAATTTAAGGATATTGTGTTGAAAAAACATCTTTCAGTCTATGATTGTATACTTAAATGACCCCAAAAATTCCACCAGAGAAATCCTAAAGCTGACAAGTAACTTCAGCAAAGTGACTGGATATAAAATTAACTCAAACAAATCAGTAGCTTTCCTCTACTTAAAGGATAATCAAGATGAAAAAGAAATTAGGAAACAACACCCTTCACAATAGTCACATATAATATAAATACTTTTGTGTGACTCTAACAAAGCAAGTGAAAAATTTGTATGACAAGAACTTCAAGTCTCTGAAGAGAGAAATCGAAGATCTCAGAACATGAAAAGATCTTCCATGCTTGTGGGTTGACAGGATTAATATAGTAAAAATGGCCATCTTGCCAGAAGTAATCTAAAAATTCAATGCAATCCCCATCAAAATTCTAAATCAATTCTTCATAGACTTAGAAAGAGCGTAACAAAAAACCCAGGATAGCAAAAACTATTCTCAACAACAAAAGAACTTCTGGGGTAATCACCATCCTTGACATCAAGCTGTATTATAGAGCAATAGTAATAAAATCTATATGGTATTGCTACAGAGACAGGCAAATCAAAAGAACTCTGAGATTCTACTTCGCATCAGTCAGAATGGCTAAGATCAAAAATTCAGGTGATAGTAGATGCTGGTGAGGATGTGGAGAAAGAGGAACACTGCTCTAGTGCTGGTGGGATTGCAAGCTGGTACAACCTCTCTGGAAATCAGTTTGGCAGTTCCTCAGAAAACTGGACATAGTATTACCTGAGGACCCAGCTATACCACTCCTGGGCATATACCCAAAAGATTCCCCAATATATAACAAGGACATATGCTCCATTATGTTCCTAGCAGCCTATTTATAATAGCTAGAAGTTGGAAACAACCCAGATGTCCTTTAACAGAGGAACTGATACAGAAAATTTGGTATGTTTACACAATGGAGTACTATTCAGCTATCATAAACTATGAATTCACGAAATTCTTAGCCAAATGGATGGAGCTAGAAAATATCACCCTGGTTGAAGTAACCCAATTGTAGAAGAACCACACATGGTGTGTACTCACTGATAAGTGGATATTAGCCAAAAGCTCAGAATACCCAAGATACAATTCACAGACCACATGAAGGTCAAGAAGAAGGAAGACCAAAGTGTGGGTGCTTCAGTCCTTCTTAGAAAAGGGAAGAAAATACTCATGGGGGGAAATATGGAGACAAAATGTAGAGCAGAGACTGAAAGAAAAGACATCCAGATACTGTCCCACCTGAGGATTCATCCCATATACAGTCACCAAACCCTGACACTATTGTGGATGCCAAGAAATGCTTGCTGAAAGAGCCTGATATAGGTATCTCCTGAGAGGCCCTGCCAGAGCCCTACAAAAACAGAGGTGATGCTCACAGTCAACCATTGGATTGAACAAGGAGTCCCCAATGGAGGAGTTAGAGAAAGGACTGAAGGAGCTAAAGAGAATTGCAACCCCATAGGAAGAACAATACCAACCAACCTGATCCCCCAGAGCTCCCAGGGACTAAGTCACCAACCAAGAAGTACACATGGCTCCAACTGCAAATGTAGCAGAGGATGGTCTTGTCAGGCATCAAGGAGAAGAAAGGTCCTTGGTCCTATGAAGGCTTGATAAGTGCCCCAGTGCAGGGGAATTGAGGGCTAGGAGGTGGGAATGGGTGGATGTTTGGGGGAACACCCTTATAGAAACAGGGGGAGAGGGATAGGATAGGAGTTTTCTGGGATGGGGGAAAACC
Organism: Rhynchomys soricoides; assembly: GCA_019843965.1. NCBI lineage: Eukaryota > Metazoa > Chordata > Mammalia > Rodentia > Muridae > Rhynchomys > Rhynchomys soricoides. The sequence continues at coordinate 3,782,599 of JADRCH010000153.1, read as the reverse complement.
AGGAAAGAGAATAACATTTGAAATGTAAATAAGGAAAATATCCAAAAAACCCAAAAAAACAAAAAAACAAAAAACAAAAACAACTTTTATTCACTTACATTTCTCTGTTCCACTGAGAGGATAGAGTTAAAGTTTTGTAATCCTAATAGATAAGACAGAAAATAATGCTGGCTGGCTTCAATGAGGGGCTTTAAGTATCTATTAATAAAATAACAGAGAAAGTTTGAGCTGTAATTACAAGTACGGGAGTAAATGCAAATGTGAGGTATTACCTGTGGTAATAGGAGATAACAGGCAAATTAGATTTACTTTTGGCATCCACATTAGTGTTCTCTTGCTAATTTCATTTGCCACCTCAGAATCACTGATTCCATCTACATATAAGTCATCTAACTAAAATAAAATAGCACGTAAAAAGGTTGTGCTTGAGAAATTCTAGCTTCCTTTTGTACTGAATTATAAGAATGATTATTGGTAATCCAGGAACTAAAACACCTGTGCTGTCCCTAAGTCTGAAACATTCTGAGTATTAAGATGAGCCAGAAGGTGAAAAATAGTACATCTCAATTCACTGTACTGTGATGGGTCTCAATGAAAGCACACCTGTATTAAAACTACTGCATAAAATCAATTGTAAGTTAAAGGTAAAATGCATATGTGAAATATAAATAAATTTTATAGTTAGGATTTTATTTCCCAAATTTCTTGCTCATTATAGGCAAATATTACTAAATTTTAGAAAACTTTGAGATTTGAAATAATTTTTGTTCCTAAGCATTTGAACTAGATATGTGTAAAAGTAAGGAAATGAACGGGATGTGTCCAATTAAATGTAATATTTATATGAGAAAAGAGTAACAAAGTATACTTAGTACTCAGAGGAATTATGTTTATTTTGTGTTTGGCTATTTTAAAGTATTTCTTGTCAGACATGACCAAAATATTTTAAAATTTGAAGGTAAAATTCAAGATGTGTGTGTGAGAAAGAGAGACAGAGGGAGACAGAGAGACAGACAGAGACAGAGAGACACAGAGAGAGACAGAGAGAATATGCAAGTCTTGGGCGCGTTGTATAAATTGTAAGAGTTTTGAGGGCATGCTGTTTGAATGAAAATAGCCCATAATTGATGGAACTATTTGTAGAGGTATACTGACTGGTTTTGTGTCAACTTGACACAAGTTAGAGTAGAGAAAGTGCCTCCATTTCTCTACTTGTAAGGCATTTTCTTAGTGGCCAACGGGGGAGGGCCCAGCTCGTGTTGAATGGTCTCTTCCCTGTGCTAGTGGTCTTGGGTTCTATAAGAAAGCAGGCTGAGCCATGGGAAGCAAGACAGTAAGCAGCACCCCTCCATGGCTTCTGCATCAGTTTCTGCCTCCAGGTTCCAGTCATGCTTGAGCCTGTTCTGACTTCCTCCAATGATGAACTATGATATGGAAGTATAAGCCAAATATACTCTTTCCTCCCTAACTTGCTTTTTGGTCATGGTGTTTCATTACAGCGCTATAAACCTTAAGACAGGAGGATTAGCCATTTTGGCCTTGTTGGAGGAAGGATGTCACTGGTAAAGACAGCAAAACTCCCAAAGCCACTTGTCATGCCTATTGCACTCTCTGTTTCTTGTTGTTCAAGATGTGAGCGCTTAGCTGCCATATCATCTGTCTGCTATCTACTCAATCCATCTGCTCTACACTGCCATTATAGATTCTAACCTTGTGGAACCATAAGACCAATTAAGCTTTCTTTTTTAAGTTGCCTTAGCCAAAGTGTTGCAGTGATAGAAAGGTAACTAACACAGAAGTTGGTGCCAGAAAGCATGATATTGCTGTGAATAACCTAACCATGTTTACTGGAGGAGGACTGTGGAAGGCTTTGGGACTTTGTATTAAGAAAGCAGTTGAACATTGTAAGCATGGCTTAATAGGCTTTCCTTATAGGACCTTGGTAGATAGTGCTGGTTAGAGCAATGTGGGCTGTAGGGGCCCAGGTCAAGGGATTCAGAGGGAAGCAAGGAATGCAACAGCAAGGAGGATAGAGGCCATTCTTGTGATGTTGTGGTAAATCATCTGACTGCCTTCTGTCCTCATTCTCAGTATGTGCTGAGACTAAATTGAAAATTAATAGACTAATGTTTTTGACAGAGGACATTTCAAGAAACCCCAATACTGAATCTGTCCATTCAAAGAACACTGTGACAACACACATAAATCAGAACAGATTATTGCAAAGTTCAGTCCATTACTCAGGGTTCTCTGGAGGAACAGAGCTGTTGTGACAAAAAAATGAAAATAATGAATTTATTAGATCAGCTTTTGCTAAAATAGTAACAACAGCTGCCTCACACTTAAGAGGCTGAGAAACTGGTACTTGCTCAGTCCATACATTGGGATACCTCAGGAATTCAAATCTGGTGCTGAAAAATTAGAAAATTCCTGGAGAATCACTGGTCCTTCCTTAGTCAAGAATAAAAACCTGGAAAATACCAGTTCTGATATCAGTGAAGGAATCATCATCAGCAACAACAGGGTAAATCAACAAGTCGAAGACCAAGGGAGCAAAAGGCGTCCATCTCCCTCCTCCCATGTTCCTTTTTATCTATGATGCTCCAATAAGGTACCACCATTTGGGGTGGGCCTTCCTTCATCAACAACAAGAATCAGGATAATTCTTCTTTTGAAATTTTATACTCTGTTAATTTTAATTTGTGGCAAGGTGACATTAAAACCAACCATTGAAGCTAGCAATTATTATTTTTTTTATCCTGTGGAGGGCTGGCCAATAAATACTACTGGGATTTTATGAACTTTATAAAGCAAGAAGAAATGCAATACTCTTTGAGTGATCAATAGAGCAAGGCCAGGTGCATAATTAGAGGTCAAACCCATCAGATGATGAGTTTTTGAGCTTAACATGGTAAAATTGATATTGGTCATACGAGCTAGTATTTTCAAATTTCCTCTCCTGTCTTCTACCCTCTGTCTTTGTGCTATTGGTTGTCTTTAAATAGAAAGCATTTCTTGGTATATACATGCATCTGAATGTGTATTATGCATCAGCAACAGCAGAGGAATCAAGGAGGCTAAGACATAACTCAATCAGAGATCTAATATTTGGTGGCAGTATATTAACTAAAGTTCAGTCTAAATAGAGTAAAGCAAGGAGGTCAGAACACTTGAGAAATGTAATGAATTCTTTTAACATCCTGATGTCAATACTGTACATGTCAATCATGAACCAATTCATGTAAATGGTTTGATATATCTGGGTCTAAGGGCTTATTTAGAATGTTATAGTCTGAAGACTAAAACACCTTGTCCAGGAGTGGTTGCAATATGTACCCATGAATGGTCTTCTAGATGAAAGTTTTGGCTTTTCCATATTGTACAGTTCATGTACTGATAAGGTATGCTATATTATGTATGTGGCTTTTGTTCACTGAATTTTTCTTTTATTATGATAGCATCTCCTGGTTATTTACATAAATGTTTATGAATCCTAAATGTTCAATGTCTTAAGAATTCTAGAGTGATCCACTGTGCAGATTTTCTCCTCTTCTTGATATCTAAGGTATGCATTGGGTAGCTATTTCATGCCTATATAAATGCTCCTGTGTGACAAGTAGTGGGCATAATCATGAGACTCATGACACTCACAAAACTCTGAGGTATATATTATATGTACAGTAAATATTGGGGGAGGGATGGGACATGGAGGGTATCTTCACTGTTGAGGCTGCCTGCAGGTTGCAAAGAGGACACCAGTATTGTAGCATTTGGAATTCATAATACCTGAATCACCTGTCTTCCTTTAAGTAGCCTCTCAGCCATACTCCTCACACCTTTAATCCCAGTACTCGGAGGCAGAGGCAGGCGGATTTCTGAGTTCGAGGCCAGCCTGGTCTACAGAGTGAGTTCCAGGACAGCCAGGGCTATACAGAGAAACCTTGTCTCAAAAACCAAAACAAACAAACAAACAACAACAACAAAAAGAGAAGTGCTTCTTTCATATTCTTGGAGTAAACTTAATAAACTTGGTTCACCAAGTTCCATCTTAGAAGGAATTTTCTCTTTAAAAATTTGGTCTACTGCTTCTGAATCTGGAATAGAAACAGACTCTCATAAAAAGTCATAACAACTTGATTTTAGTAACATCCTCATTTATCATCTCAATTTCTGGCATTGTATGCTGTGTACTTTTTTTTCAGTGTATTCTAAAACCCTCAAGTAAATTGCAACTATGTGTTGACATGATCTCTTAGCTCAAAAATATAAACATAAATAGATACTACTCCTTTTTAAAAAGCTGAAAGAATTTTCTGAATTAAGCATCACATAGTTATTAAATTCCAGTCACACGATAACATGCATAAATAGATACCACCCCGTTGATATTTTCTTTTTATTAATGGGACCTTATTTTTGCCCAGGTAAATTTATTTCTTCATTCAAGAACCAGTGCTTATCTCTCATGAAATTCACTCATAAAGGTAACTTGTTTGTGGAACATTGGATAAATTATCAATGAGGGCAGAGTAAAGCAATTTCTTTGTCAGCTGAACAGTTAGGTGGTCTGATTGCTAAGGTGGCATAGGACTCGGCAGTGAACTCTATTCCAGTTCTGTATTCCTTCTTACCATAGAAACAATGGTTTCTATCTGGCAGTGGTTCACAACCTTGAGACTGTTTAATACAGCTCCTTGTGTTGCAGTGTAATGCACCCATAAAATTATTTTCATTGCTACTTCACAACTGTAATATTTCCACTGTTATAATTGTTATGTTAATAATTTTGGTGATGGCAGTTTGCTAACTCTGTTGTGACCCACATGTTGAGAACCACTGATCTAGCGGCTGGTTATTAACTCCTCAAGGACAATGACTTCTTGTAATGGCACTGTCAAGACAATTAGCATTTCATAAATAACAGCAGTGATTTGTTTAGCAAGAGGATGGATTGCGTAACTTGTTTTATCTTTGCCTTTATTAATTTTCTATTACAATAATGAATATAATAACAATAATTGGAATGATAAAATACCTCTTTGAGTGCTGCTATATGACAATATTTGATGTTTTCCCTATCTCTTAGGAAAATAAAAGTTTGATGAAGTATTTTACTTGATCAAGTAGTAGCTTTTTATGCACCTCCCTTGTGTCTCTTGTGCTTGAGGTGCCAAGAAGAGAGAGAGAGGCACAAACATTAAAAACAAAACCATTTATTACTACATAGTTTGCATTGCAGTATTTTAAAAACATGAACGTTAAAAAGCTCTCCTTGGTTCCATTCTTAGTGATTAACAAAGGAATACATCTGGGAATGGACATAGCTGAAATTTAAACGTAGCTTTGTCTTTGCATTGAACTTTTGATCATACTGAAATGCTTCTTATAGAAAAAGAAATCCGGAGACCTAACTTCTTCTTTGTTTAATAAACAATAACAGCTCTGTATAAGATATTCTAAGTATCAGCTGGTTTGGATGAAGAGGGTAAATGATAGGCAGGTAGATACCAGGGCAGCTGGTCTTAAGCAGAGAGGGAAGAGGGATGGGTTAAGCAAAGCAAATTGTGTACCATAAACCTACTATCTTCAAACACAATTAAAAATATTGGAGTAGAGAAGAGAACTTAACTGATAGGAAAGAAAGGGGGTGGCATAATGGATGGTAAAGGTTTAAGCAAAAAAGGATAGGAATGTGGGAGAAAAGAGAGAGGGTAGGTGGTAGATTAACTAAAAACAAAACCAGGGGGTAAGAATATCTGTATGAAAATTTCCTAGTTTGGAAACTAATTAGAAAATATAGATTTCTGTAACAGAAGAAGAAGGAGGAGGAGGAGAAGGAGGAGGAGGAGGAGGAGGAGGAGGAGAAGAAGAAGAAGAAGAAAAAGAAGAAGAAGAAGAAGAAGAAGAAGAAGAAGAAGAAGAAGAAGAAGTTTAAAAGGAGATATCATGCATAAATGAACAATGCTGATCCAGAAGACATGGTTTATTAACAGAAAACCTTAGGCCTGTCTATTTTATACATATACTTCCAGGCCAGCCATGGTCATAGTGAGGCTCTCTTTAACCCTTTCTAAGGCATCCTCCAAACCCTTAGTGCCAGGTATGGAAATCTTCCTGTAAGTATTAGTTAGGGAGGTTTTTTCTTAGTGGTTTTACCACTGATATAATAAGCATTATGACTAAAAGCAATGAAGAGGAAATATTTTATTTCATTTTGCAACTTCCAAGTCACAATCTGGCACTGAAGGAAGTTAAGGCAGAAACCTGGAGGTAGAAACTGAAACAGACAATGGAGAAGCAATTCTGTTTAATGGATAGTTTCCTGTGGCTTGAGCAGTTTTGTTTCTTTCTTTCTCTCTCTCCCTTCCTTCCTTCCTTCTCTCCACCCTCTCTTTCTTTCTTGGTTTTTGTTTTTTCGCTTTATGTTTTTTGAGACAGATTCCCTGTGTAGCCTTGGCTGTCCTGGAACTCACTCTGTAGACCAGGCTGTCCTGGAACTTTGAGGTTAGCCTGTTTCTACCTCCCAAGTACTGGGATTAAAGGCTTGCCCATCCAGCCCAGGACCACCTGTCAAGGGTTAGCAATACCCACAGTGGACTGGACCCTAAAAATCAATCATTTATTAAGACACTACTCCCATAAATACCACCAAACAATTCCTCAACTGAGATTCTCTCTTCCCAGCTTTTGCTAGCTTGGGTCAGATTGACAAAAAATAACTAGAACAGGTTTTAAAATACTTGTATCCTACCATAGCTCGATGTTAAGACACTATTTATGTTAAGACCCTCAGACACTATGGTGTGAGGACTGAGCAAGCCATCTTGGTCAGTCAACAGAGTCTCTAGGAAGGGAGGGAAGATTGAAAAGGAAAAGACAATTAGACAACACCATAACATGACTCCAGCCAGTTCTGAGGCGAAAGGTGAAGTGGGTCTATTTTTTTCTAGTCTGTTTTTTATATCATTTTAGGTACATACAAAGAATATGGTTAGTCCTAAGGTACAAAAGGTAGTGAAGGAACAAACAAGGCATAAACAGAGTAGTTAAGGAACAAACAAAGCATAAAGGTCCGATAGTTACTGTATTCAGGGTCTTTACAAGACCCATCAAAATAGAAAGAACACTTTCCTCAGCTGTATTCACCTTGAGCCTACTTCCTAGTCCTAGCCCAGTGTCAAATTCCTGCCAATACCCTAGAAGCAGCATCAAGTGCTCTCCACTCAGGACATAAAAAAATTAATTTCAAACCTACTGGGAAATTTCCTGCTGACTGGTTGTCATAGCTCCTGGATGTTTTATTTAAGATGCTGAGCAGAAAAATGCCACTGGTTTTACCCCAGGCTGGACCTTTCATTTTGTTATACCAATTTGGCAGACGAAGTCTTTCTACAGGGGCATTGGTGACATGATTTTTATGAGGTAATTAATGCTAATCAACCAATTTTAATTAGAATTTAGGTCTACCACAGGAGGAAACTTCATTCCAGGTATTGTGATCCACATCAAATGTTCAGAGCTGGGGAGATTATCATTCCTACAGAGGAAACTAATAATATGTTTTGCTAAATGCTCATGTTGTCAAACTGTCTTCTAAATATTTATTTTTATAAGCATAGATATGTGCTGTTCTTAACTTTGGTTAAATAAATTTCATTTTGCAAAGGGTGGAAGTTAATGAAAACAAATCAACATTGGTTAAAATGATGAGTATAAATGGCTATGAGTCCTAACGGGACATTTACATCAATTTTCTACCACACACCTCAGGGGACACCAATGAAGAGGGAGCAGAAAGAATTCAAACCCCAAAGAATGGAAAACAGTATTGTAAAATGCTGCCTTCTGGTCAGGACATGGCTGTTCTACTCATGATCTCAGCTGCTGTGGTTACTTCGCTAAGACCTGAACAAGACCCAGAGAGCCATTCTAACCTCAGCTCGCCAAAAGAACTGTAGGCAACTGAGGAAAGCTGGAAGCAGGAAAGTTTTCACTATGGAAGAGCACACCAACTGTTTGTCTAGTGCTAAAAGGTCAGCACTAAAACACACGTAGACATAATGTTGTAAGGACTGATCTGGTTATGCTGAGGAAGATATATATCTGTATATATATATATATCTGTATATATATATACATACATACACATATATGCATGACAAAACAATTAATGAATAATAAGCTATAAATTTGAAGGAGAACAGAAAGGAGTATGGAGGATATAGAGGGAGGAAAGGGAAGTTAGAAATGATTATATTATCATCTCAAAAATGAAAACTAAGAAGCACATTAAAATATTTACAGAATTCAATGTCTGTTATATAAAATAGTTGTAGGGAGCATTTTTGTATAGATTGTTGGTCCTTATATCTTTGATAGTCTTTGCATGTTCTCTGCCCTTGCCCAGGAAACTGCTTTTTCAGGCTGCTCTAGTGGTGGCATTTTTATTGCATAAATCTTGAGACAAATAAATGACATTTAGACTTTTGGTATAGATGTTTGAAGCTCATAGCAGACAAAGGGGAGTTAGACACATTTTTGCATTTTAATAGTGTGTCGTTGTGCATCAAAGCTCAGCTCCTGTACTCTGCATATGAAGTAAGGCTGGCAAACATAAGGCATAGCTTAGCAACTTGGGATTCCACTTTGGGATATTCACATATCCTTTTCTTAATCATGTGCTTGGTGCTTGAGAATCTTCCCAGTATATGTTATGCCTACCCACCTTCTCTGAAAAGTGCCCATAGCAAACAAACAGTTTTCAACCTCAGACATCTACATCTATCTATCTATCTATCTATCTATCTATCATCTATCTATCTATCATCTATCTATCTACACACACACACACACACATACACACTTTCGTATACTTGCAGTATATGTGCTTTAAAAAATGAAAGTAAGTTACTCCTCTTAGAAAGTCATGATAATTCCCCAGTTCTATTCTAGTACATCCTGGGATCTAATCCTGGAACTATCGGAAGTGGTCTGATCTAGCATAGAGTGGATTTGGGCATTTTTAAAGTTAAGTTTTAGGAAGACATTCCTATTTATCATATAATATCTCTGCATAAGCGGGCATAAGTATAACACATTTTTTGGGAAGGGATAGGCACAGTAGAGAAATAGCTGTAATATAATCTGCCAATAAAAGTAGAGAACCATTCAAACTATGCTACTAAGTAACCAAACTACTTCTTCTCTTGAAACTTATAAAACATAAGTCCCAAATAATAATTGGGTCCCTTGAGTACCCTCAGCTGGGTGGCCTGCTGCCATTTTTTGTAAAGATTTACTTTTATCTTTTATTTATGTGTATTTTATTTATTTATGTGTATATTTATATATCTTTTTTGTTGTTTTGTTGTTGTTTATTGTTTTTGTTTGTTTGATGGCTTTTTTCTCCAAAGTCAGAAGAATACAAGTTAGAAACTCAACTTGGGTCCTCAGGGAGTGCAGCAAGCTCTCTTAACCATTGAGCTATCTTTTCAGTCCCCTGATGCTACAATGTATTTCTTCCTAATCTACAGGATTGCTTTGCTTTCCATGCAACTTTACGAATCTGTTTTCATATCTTCCACTGCTTTGAATAAAACTCAAAGAAGCTAGAAATACCCCTAACCATCCTGTTCTCTGGTACAAATGGATACAAAATAAAATTGAATATGAAAATAGAGGAAGAGATAAATGACACTGTAGTCAGGCGTTAGAGGCAGATCTGTGAGCTTCGTCTTGTTTAGGCTCTACCTCCTAAGTCGATTTGGGATCTGAACAAACAGGGCACCTATGTTGTGCTGTGTGCTTAGAACTGGATAATTCTAGAATAATCTCTGGACCACATCAGCTTGATACAAAAGGCAAAGGAAACATTTTAGTCACAGGCTTTGAGACAGCCTAAGTTTCTCATGTGTTTGAAATGAAAGTGGATTTTACCTACCTGCATTCCACTGACCTCAAAAATGTGCAAAGACAGAACAAAACAGACCTGCAGATTTGTCAATTAATATCCATTAAGGAAGGGAATTTTCATTAAAATTCAGTGGAATGGAAGTTGTGAATTTGATTCTTGTGCATTTACCTGTCTTTCTGTGAGTCCAGTTATTTAGGGAAAAACCCCATTTTTTTTTCCTGAGAACTTTTGCTTCTGCCTGAGGCCAATGCCCATATTACCTTAATTCTGGCTGAGTATATTGTGTCTCATTCAAGTCCAAGGTCTTATATTTCTTTGATCTCTCATTCCCAGTGACATTGGTCTTTACTTTTTATGACCACCTTGACTACCCTGAAGACATTTAGGAGGAAATAAAACATTAATGCTCCTGACCTTTGGATCACAGTGCTCCCTTTCTCTTTAACATAAGTTCAATCCTGATTTCACATCTTTTTCTTTATAGTTTTGAGTCTGTGCTCTTCATTTCAATTCTTTTCTCATTAGCATTGTCATTTCATTGCCCTCCTTTTGTGCCCAAATAGATAAATCCTAAACATGAACAAAATGCAACTGTATATTTTCTATGAAATATTGAGTAGTGTCTGGTTTTAAGAAAATCACAGAGTCTCAAGTTGGATCTACTTTACACTCCAGCAAATAGTTTGCTTTTCCAGCACATTTTATTTTGTAGATGTGTGTTTCTACAGGATAGATATTATTGCCATCATTTTTCTAAACTTTCAAACATACTAACATTGTCTTCATATCCTTTACTACCTGAAAACAAATTTATATATTCATAGGCAAAGCAGTAGTGACTGTCAATCTTTAAATTTTATATAATAGCATGAACGACTTACTAGAGACCGCAGTGTTCCCCTCCCCCAATGATTCTGACGACCCAGTTGGCAATAGTTCCAGATTTGTGTCATAGACATGGAGAAAGCACATTGATTGATACTGATTTGGTAATATCTTTCTTACCCAATTGTTATCAGAGAAACCTTTTCACTTTATTATCTGGTTATATTGAAGGAGAATTTTCCTTTCAATTTTTTTAGCCATACTCTCAAACATCTAGTGCTGGGGCCTTCCCTGGAGGGTTGAAGTCAGGGTGGCCCATAGAGGAAGTAATGAGTTGGCAAGGGGAGGAAGTGAGGTACACATGGATGGTCCGATCAATCTCGCAGCTCTAACTGACTAGCAATCTGACCCTTTCTTTATTTATACAAGTTTCATACAACAAAGACAGACTGCTGATTATCCAAAGGTACAGATTATGTATTTAATTTTTCATTACATGCCCAGAGTTACAAGTTATGAGGTTTTCTTCTGAGAACTAAAAAATATAGCCTCCGGGACTTAATTAGGACTCAGAGCACAGTGCACAGCTGCAGCGTTCCACGGAGTTCGCAGGCCACTCTGTGTGTGGTCTTTCTTGCCAAACTCCAGCAGTTCTCAGGCCATCTGTGATGGGACTGCAAGATTAGCTTAATAAACCTGAATTACTCAGCAAGTTTTGCATTAAATTTTGAGCATTTATCTTAGCCCAGGGAGTCAAGCTTTTGTATAATACAAAAGGATCCTGAAACACAGAAAGAACTGGCCTTTGCAAAATAACCCATTCAACTGTTCTCAAGGGTCACCTAATGATTATTTACTTTTGCTTTCAAAGATCATGTATTGCTATTTTTTACATAAATGTGACAGACTCCCACAATGGTAAAATAAGTGCATTAGCCTTAAAACAACACAAATGCAAAGATAACATATAAAATGAGCTTGTAAAAATCAGAAAAGATGTATCAATCTTATTACAGAAATCTGCAAAGTAAATTGAGATACAATGTTTCTAAATAATAAATATGGAATGTGCAATCCTTAATAAATCACTTTTAAAAAGCTGAAGTCCAGGTTCACAGCTCAGTGGTAAAGACCATGGAAAAGAGTTGTTTGCTGTCTTTAGAGTTCAGGTTCAAATTCAAATACCTTTCTTACATAATCCTCCTTATTATTGAGCAATCAAGAAAATGCTCAACAGATATGTCAACAAGCCAATAAGATGAAGGCACTGTTTTACTTAAAATTCCCTCTTTCCAATTAAGTCTATGATTTTGTCAATTGTCAAAAATGATGACAAGGAGAAAAATGAGAAAAACGTTTCAATATTGCCGTGCAAGTCCAGGAGAAATCTCTGAGACTAAAATTCCAATGCAAGCAATATGATTGTGTCCTTCATGCTCTTGTAAAAGTCAGCTTTTTGTTTATGTATAGTGTACATGTACAGAAATATTTACACCAGGAAGATTTAATTTAATATATCCATACAACTGCTACCAGTTTAAAAAACAAACAAACAAAACACAATAAATAAACAAACAGTATATATATATATATATATATATATATATATATATATATATTCTCTTAGCTCCATCAGCACCAAAAGCATCTAGTCAATCCTCAACAGAACATGAGACTACAATTGTCACCACATACACCATTAGTGATTTTGTAAGAGTATTTCTGACTGGTTATATGTCACATCTCCATGATGGTCAGTGAGTCATATTTACAAACTGAAAGGTAGTTAACCAAAACCCAGAAATCCAAAAATGAGGTAAAATTTCCAGTAGGATTTGATAATACTTCTCACCTTATTCCCACTTTCTTTTCCTTAATTTTTTTTTATATTTTTTATTTTATTTATTTACATTTCAAATGTTATCCCCTTCCCAGTTTCCACTCCTCAAACCCCCTATCCTCCTCCCCTCCCACTGCTTCTCTGAGGGTTTTCTCCCACCGACCCATCCACTCCTGCCTCACCACCCTAGCATTCCCCAATGTAGGGGCATTGAGCCTTTACAGGACCAAGGGCCTCTCCTCCAATTGATGTTGTTCTTACTTTCAACAGATACATTTGTTCATGGTCCATGTTCTACAGGGCACTGATCTAGATGCCAAGGAAAGCATTAACTTAAATTGAGAAAGTCTCTGTCTATAAAGCCTACTCATAATGAGAGAAAGAAGTACTAAGCATAATATTAGTTTACATCATGCATTATGTAAGGATCTGGAGAGACAGTGGTGGTAAATGGGCACCAAGAAACAATGTGAGACTTAATGACAGCTTTGAAAGCCTGACTGCACTGAAAAATTAATTTCAAAGAAGCATGTGTGTGCCATTTGAAATCCATTGGAGAGATTAGGAGTATGCAAAGGTCTTATGTAAAAATAAGATTTACTGTAGTCAAGGAACAGCAAGAGGATAAGACATCTAAGAATGGTGGCTGTGATTTCATTTCCTTGGGTATGTCCAGGACAAATTGTTGGGCCATGTGTTAGCTCAATTTTACATTTCTTTAGGAACTGTCATATTGTTTTCTATAATATCTGTACCAATATGTATTTTCACCAACAGTTACAAGACTTTTGATTTCTCCATAACTTCATGTTGCATGCTTGAATTATTTTTTTATCAATTAAAGGTAGTGGGGGTCATATAAAAAATTCTTAGATGCATATTTAGAATTATTTGAAGGTAAGTGGAGAGCTTCTTGAGAGGCATTGTGGAGAATCTGCTGCTATGTGAATAAGAACGTAAGCCATTAGTGTATGATGATTACAATTATCTTCTGGTGATCGTGATAAATATGTTAATAAATGCAAAGAGGGTAATATACAAAAATAATAAATATATGGCATAGATTATGGGTTATGAGGCTAAAATTTTCATATGCTTACCTGAAAACTGCTCATTAATTCAAAGCAGGACCCTTTTGCTAATGGGGGCGATTATAAACCCAGGTCCTTGAAAAGATGCATGAAATGTCTTTGCAAATGGCACTGCTATAGAACTAGTAAATAACAATAATGAGGATGCTATAAGCGGGCATTCCCCCCCCCCCCGAGTTATTTTTTTTTTCCTTTTGTTCACCAGAGGGAAACATTTTAAAAGAGGGAAACATTTTAAAAGGAGAATTTTATTCCAACTTTAACTCACTCTTACCATAAATGTGGGATTGAGAATGGGATGGTAAGGGTGTTGTAGAGGCCTCCAGGTCAATGTCTCTTTTCCTTGCTTCTGAGCTCAGAAGCCGAGAACTCAAAAGTAACTGGATCTCAGAGAGTATCCTAAGTACTCAGCCTTTCTAGTGCTAAGACTTCGCCGATATAGTTGGTAAAATATACTTAAAAGTTCAGTAAGTATAGGATGCATTCATTATACTCAGTTTGAAAATAATTGGTTTCCACTGGTGCTTCCCAGAACAAAGTTGGAGGCTGAGAGGAATAATGAGTGCAAGAATTGATTGTTGGGACTAGGGCTACCTCTCTCTCTCTCTCTCTCTCTCTCTCTCTCTGTGTGTGTGTGTGTGTGTGTCTGTTTCCTCTCTCTCTCTCTCTCTGTCTGTTTCCTCTCTCTCTCCCTCTCTCT
>JADRCH010000153.1:3646452-3768220 GCA_019843965.1 Rhynchomys soricoides | reverse complement strand
CTCTCTCTCTCTCTCTCTCTCTCTCTCTCCTCTCTTTCCCTCCCCTTCTTCATTTCCTCCCTCCCTTCTTACCCGTTCATTTTTTTCTTTCCTTCTGTTTATTTTTTCTTCTTTTCTTCTGTTACTATGCAATAGGAAGAGATTATACATCCTGGCAATGGGCAAAAAGACACCTTGTTGTCAGTGTTATTCTCACATCAGTCAGGGGCAGAGCAGAAAAGCTCATCCTAGCCTGGGTGGCCAAAGCTGTCTTATGCCCAGGACTCATACAAATGAAATGAAATGAAACAAAATGAAATCCAGGCAGTGCAGCACAGGAGGAGAACGATAGAAACTGCAGACTGTCATGCCATACACATACTTACCCTCCAGCACATGGTACAGGTGGGCCATAGACAACTGCTTGCTACCACATCAAGTAGCATGGATGGAGGCTGTCACCCCGGGACCTGCCAGCCATGTGGCCAGACTGCAGTGGGAGCTACCACAATGTGTGAGTTTGTGGGAGTCAGATGGGAGAGAAAGAGAAGTGGAGTAGCTTGAGCATTATGAAGAGAGATGGAACTGAAGAATCAAGGGTGGTGAAGGGTAGCCTGTTGTAAGTGGTTAGCCCCACCACCTTGAGCACCAGTCTGAGCCATTGAAGAGGGCTATGTCTGAGTAGGCGGCAACACAGCTACAGCAGGGGTTGGTATCAATGCCTGTGGCTCATATTGGCACTAGAGAACATGGGGATGTCCGTGTTGGGGCAGTTGCCAGGAACCACTTGGGTGTCCAGGGAGTATGCATAACTGCCCTACCCCACACTGGATGCGATGCTCTGGACAGCTGGCTTCATCTCTCTCCTAGGGCAGCACTTGGGCGAGCGAGTCCTGCGACTTGCCCTGGCAACACAAAGGAGCTAGCCCATTTAGGTGCGCATGAGCAGGAGCCATCAGGACTGAGCATGTGAGTTTGGGAGAGGTGATTCTGCCATTCCAGTTGCCACTCCTCTGCCTCACCCCTCGTCACCTCCAACAGCCAGGAAAGCTGCCTCCAGGGTCTTAAGCTTGGGAGATCGATCCCTATCCCTCATAGACTGCAGCACTTGGGAGAATGGGGTCTGGACAGCACAGTATGTCCAGGACCTTGGTGGTGGGGGTACAGGTGAGATAGCACAGGCGGATAACATTGGATATCTGGTTCTGTCACTTGTTTGCTGTGAGATGGCATGGGTGCAGATGGTGTCTTTTACCATCTGCAGCAGCCAGGAGAGCTGGGCCAGGGGTCATAAGAGCAATCAGCTGACTGTTCATCAAGAGAGCTGCAGCAATCAGGAGATCAAGATCTTGCATGTCACCTGGGCAGCACAGTAGAGCTGGACCTGGTCTAGGGGAAGAGCAGGTGAGCCAGTCCTGAGGGTGCAAGCGTAATAGAGCTGGCCCCAGCACTCATCTGGCTTGAGGTAGTGTGGGTGTGCATGGGGGTGATGCCCTTTCCCTCCATCCCCTTGCAACCTGCAGTAGCTGGAAAGGTGGCCCTAAGGTCATGAGAGTGGGAAAGCTGTCCTCTGCCCCCTCAGTGGCTGTAACACTGGGGAGATTGGACCCTATACCTTGCCTGGGCAACTCAGTAGTTTTGATGGCAAATGCATGGGTTTGCCAGACCAATAACTCATTGCAATGAACACTTGCAAGTGACTCTGTTTGGAGAGAGGAATATACTGCGTGACATCTTATGGCTCCCACAGTGAGACTTTTTTTATGCTTTTCTTGTTTGTTTTGGTGTGTGTGTGTGTGTGTGTGTGTGTGTGTGTGTGTGTGTTTGGGGAAGAGGTTGCAAGAGCAAAATTCCAATATGAAGGGGCAGGCAGATTAATGAGACTGGGGTACATGATATGCAACTCACAAAGAATAAATAAATTTTTAAAAGGGTATTATGAGGGCTAATTTCTTTTATTGATTTTACTTGTTCAGGTTGAAGAAAATTCAGTCAACGTTTATTTTAGATGTGATTTTGAGAGTGACTAAACATAATTGTCAACAATCGACTGATTAAAGAAGATGCTCAGCATTGACTGCTGATCTCTACTCACACACATGCACACACACACACATTCACATACACAAACACACACAGACACAGAGACATACACACACATATGAAAAGGAGTGTAAGGTAAGCTATAAATGTAGTTTTATTTTAATTTTGAGCGAATTTTATGGTGTTCTCTGTACTATGTGTTCTAAGTTACACTCGTGTCAACGTTGTATAAAGGGCTTCTTTTTCATCACAATGTTTTGTTTGTCAGGGTCACTATTCTCCCTTGAGTGAGATGATATCTCATTATCATTATGATTTGGCTTTCCTGGTACTTAATAAGTATTTTCAGACAGATATATTGGTGATTTGTTTGTTTTCTTTTGAAAAATATGGACCCAAACTCCTTTATCCGATTTCAATTGAACTATCTGAACTGCGTTTGATTTGTCAAGCCTGAGTATTTGCACAAAGAAAAAGAACTCTATATACCCCCAAAAACCTGTGTCCATCATTACAGCAGCATAATTCATATATGCTGCATGTAAATGTTAAGATACCACAGTATCACACTGGATTTAGTTAACATGTATACATAATATATTTTTCAGTAAAAATAATATAAACAGATTAAGCTCAGTAAAATCTGGTCTGATAACATTTTGCACAGGGGAATAGAGGCTAGCTAAGCAAAAGTATACGGGGAAGGAAGGGTCAGAGTCATATTAGAAAAGAAGACCAGTGATGCAATTACATAGCAGTGAAGCCATAGCCAAGGTTCACTATATTGAGATCTGCCCTTGATTCTTGACAGCTACATATGAATGGAAGATTCAAAACACAGACAGGCAGCTTGAAATATCTCATGGGTACACAGACTTGAACAGCTCTTGAAGTTGCAGTGAATTAGAAGTTGCAATAAGCCATCCAGAGACCTTATACAAAGAATGGACAGATTTACCCAGAGTGTGAGGACACGATATTCCAACTAAGTTCCCTTGCAGATAAAGGAGAGACATGTATTTCTTCTCTTCAGTAGAAAAGAAACATTTATGTATAAAATCCAACAAACATAATAGAATATTGGGTAATTTAAAACAGTTTCTTATAGGAGCTGGAAAACTTTGTTATAGTGATACTTAGGTCCACCATTTGAAATCTGAAGAATAAACAAAGTCTTAGAGAAGTCATGTCTCTCCAGTTTATGATGTAGCACTACATCATTGCTCCGATAGCAACATATGTGGATAAAATAATGTAAGTAACCAAGCATGAGTTTCTAAAGACTAAGATTTCAAACTTTAATACATTAGCTCAACTTAGTGCATATATTGTGTTTTGTACTGATCCCTCAGGCAGTATCAGAAATTCACTCTATTTTCCTGTGAATTTCATTTGCAAACAAATCATGAATGGGGGAAGAAAACATTTCCCTTGCTCATATATGTGTGATTGTATGCTCATAGCACAGCTAGCTATATGTTTTGCCATGTCACAATGAAGACCACAGTCTGGAGTCAATACCTCCAAGTAAACTACTGTGTAATAACTAAATCAATCTGCCTGAATCCCAGAAGGAATGTTTTGATCACAATCTAACTCTGTCCATTTTTAAGCACACAAAACTCTTCTCCCCAGAACTTCTATGTTATACTATATTGGCTTGTTGGGTACTGTTTGGAGAGATCCTGGTTGGTATCTCAGGAAAGCTTTTGAAGTATCATGTGTTTACGCAATGGCTGCCAGACAGAAAGAATATGCCATTAGGGTAAAGATTTTTTTTTTGAGACAAATTCTCTCCATGTAGCTCCAGATGTCCAGGAACTCTGTATAGATGATGCTAACCTGCAATTCAGAGATATCCACATGCATCTGCCTCCCAGCAGCTAACGGAAGATTGTTATAGAATGCATATCTGTGGAATTATACTACATCCACTTTCTGTAAGTGTCAAGTAGAAAAACATGGTTAGGGTGGGGTGCTTTTCCAAAGTAAGTTGTAAGTGATGGGAGGGGCATGGACTACTTCTGAATAACACTTTTTAACTAGAAGTATTGCTTTTATTTTTCATAGTAGAGACTCTGGTATAGAAGAAATGGAAAAAAAGCCCACCCAATTTCTCTTAAATGTTACAAAAGATTATTTTCTGAGACAGAAAAGAAGAAAGTAAAGGACTTGACTGAAGGAACTGGAGAAGGACAAGCTGAAAACAACAGTTTTACAGTGTAATTCTTACATTATCTTATATTAGCATATGAAATAATAGTTGTTCAATATTTAAGAAAATGTTTTGTCTGTTTTAACTTTTGTCAACTGGTCTCTGGAACATAAAGGAAATATTTCAGTGTCTCTTATATTATTGCTACTCATATGAAAATGTTAAAAATGCACATATACAGTTATATTCTTGATTATCATATGAAATATTATAACCTGGATTCTCTATTTTAATCTATGAGAAAAAGCTTCTTCGAACACAGAGCCTGAATAGATTCTGAAATATATAGCACACACATTGCAGATTTATATTCACTGAAATTACCATTGTCACATTATTTAATTATTAAAAATGTACCTGACTGAATGGAGAAGGAAGCATTGAGATTTATTGTAGATCATCCTGACGGTCTGAAAATGGATAAAAATGAAGAGGTGGGATTATATTAATATCAGTGTAATGCAGACTCTAAATCAGATATGTCTTTCTTGTCTCTTTAATCCATAAGCTGTATGATAAAGTATACAACACTATCCACATTTTACAGATAAAACCCAGATAAGACAGATTATTAGTACTAAGTTAAGTATCTGAACCAGTGTCAATCCACTATAATACCTCAAATGTACATAAAGGAGATGAGCAAACAGAAATGAATTAAGAGTTATGCTTCTTGAATCAGAGAGGGTTCAGGGAAAGCATGGGTCAGTTTTGCTATGTGAACAGTTGCTTGATGAAAACTCATCCTGGTGTTCTTATCTGACACAAGGGACAGACACCAGAGAGCCAGAGGCTTAGTGTTATTTATCTTGTATTAGAGAGAAGCTGGAGCCATAAAAAGGGTGGAAATGCAGTGAACACAGGTTTGACTTGTTGGGAAGTCTGACAACTGCAATGAAGTGTTATATAAACACCAATATTTAAACAAACTAATCATTGATAACACAAGTTCTACAACTGCACATCCACTCTCTTCATCCTCAGCACTAGTGAAAATGTTATTGAGACAAGGTACTTTGCAGATATGATTAAGTTAAGGATGGTGAAATGGGTAGATTACTGGTGTAATGTTATTTTTTTTTTTCACAAACATGATGGTTAGTTTTTTGTCACAAACATTTCTATAGTTCTTTGAGACTTTCACACAATATGTTTTGATGATATTCTTCTTCTCTCCCAACTATTTGTAACTATTTACAGAACCTTGACTCTTTCTTACCCACCCATCTTTGTGTCCTTTCTGTGCCTAGTCTTATTGTACCTTATGATGCCATGTTTGGCTGATATCCTTGAGAGGTCTTTTCTTTTAGGAAGGGAAAGGAGTAGATCTGGAGGACAGGGGAGAATGGGTACTGGGAGGAGTGGAGAGAGGAGAAGCTGTGGTGGGGAAATATTATATGAGAAAATGATAATAATAATAATAACAACAACAACAATAATAATGCATATCAAGACCAAATTGTGTAGCCTTAATATTCTTGGATATACAGCTACACAGAACAAGATAGATCTACCAGGGACTACACACACTTAGAGGAAATTGACTCGCCCTTTTGCAACATCAAACACTTTTCAATAGCCACTCACTCAGAGGTGTGATTTATGCACAACTCACATCTCTGTGATGAAATTTGGTCTGTCTTGGGTTTGCACATGTCTTATGGGGATAATAAACAATCCTTAAATATTAATTTTTGTGCAGGAGTTCTTTGTTTATCTTTCATCGTTTGTACCTCCATATATATTTTTGGGTTATTTTTTCTGTGTGAAGAATAGTATTGGAATTTTGATCGAGATTACATTGAACATGTAAATTATATTTGGTATGGACATAATTTTTCCAAGCATACTCTTTCCAGTTCGTGAAAATGGCATGTTTTCCCACATTCTACTGTCTTTCCATATTTTTCTCTTTGTTGTCTTAAATTTTTCATCTAGAGTGCTTTGCTTTCTTGGGTGAGTTTATTCTCACATATTCTTCTTTGTGGCTCTTATGAATGATATTATTTCTTTATTTTCTTTTTTAGTCTATTTTACATTAGTAAATAGGAAGAATAATGATCCTTTGTTTTGATGTTGTGGGCATGTTTTTCAGTTCTAGGAATCTTTGGGGTACTTTTTGCAGTCTCTAATAAATAGAAGTATAGCAACTGAAAAGAAAAGAGATACATTTGAGTCTTTTGGGGCCATTTGATTCATGATGTCACTTAACTCTAATATTTCTCTATGTTTTATCAAGACTATCTAGCTATTGTTGAAAGTATGGTATTGAAGTTACCCATTATCACTGGGTTGGAATTAATCTGAGGTATAATGTCTAATAGGATTTGTTTTATAGAATTAAGTGTGCCTGAATCTGATGTATGTATACCATAGAATCATGATATGTCATGGGCTGTTGATTTCTTATGTGTTCTATGGGTTTCTTGTACCTGGTGGGCTTTCTGGCTATACATGGCTTTATATCTCTTGATCTACATTTGGGAAGTTTTCCTTTTCAATTTTATTAATAATATTTTCTATGTCTTTATTACATCAGATTTTAGAAATTATACACTTGCTTGCTAATTAGGTCCCTTTGTCTAGAATGCCTCTTTTCATCATTTTCTACTAGGTGATGGTGAAAGGTGCTTTTTAGAGAAAGCAGAAAGGTGGATTTTGCTATCTAATCATTTGTCAGCTTGTATCTTTAAATTGGGGGATTGAGACAGTTAATATTAAGGGTCATTATCAAAAGATTCATATTAATCTCCTTTTTGGTGATTTTGTAGTATTTTCTTAGTTTTATTTTAAATTAGGACTTTTGGTATTTTTTAATTTATTGCTATGGTGTCTTCGATGTGCTTATCCACATTGCCCTTAAAGTATTTATTTTCCTATCCTGTGCAGAGTGTGATTGGTGGCCATAAATTACTTTAGTCTATTATGGAAGGTTTTGATTTCTTCACTTCTAATAGGTAGTTTCACTGGGACCAATATTCTGGGTTGTCTGTTGTGTACTTTTATAGTTTAGGATACATTTTTCTGGGCTGTCCTGGGTTTAAATGTTTCTATCAAATCATAAGATTTAATCCTGATGTCTGTCTTTATCACTGACTTGACCTTCTCTTAGAGCCTTCAATACTCATTCTTTGGTCTCTATTAATATGTTCTGAAGCATATCTTTTCTCTTACTATTAGGTATTCTGTAGGCTTCTTGCACATGGCTGAGCATTTCTCTCTAAGAGAAAATAAATTTGAACATTTTTTTTATATTACTTTAGCTAAAAATATAAAACAAAATTATAATCTTAGGAAAGCATAAGAAATATTTTATTTTGGAGGTCCCTTTATAACCATAATATGTCATGAGCTCAGCATGAATATACACTCAATATTTAGAGGTAAATTTAAAAGCCTGCTCTAATAGAGAAATTTTTCTCCTGTGTTTTTCCTTGTTACATGTACCTATATTTCTAGTTTACTATATTATTCATTGCCTTAAGACACCTATTCTTTTTCTATTTTTTTATATTAAATAAAGTTTAACAATTTATAGAGTCTTGTACTGAGTACAGTTATACAGAATAACTTGTAGTCAGAGTACTATTTTTCAAATGAATGCATTTAGGGCTATAAAGGTCCTGTGTGCTGGCTAGTTTTATAAAACTTGACAATAGATAGAGACGTTTTGAGATAGGGAACCTCAACTAAGAAAATGGTCCCACTAGATTGACTTATGGGAAAGCTGTGATAAACTTTCTCGATTAATGAGTGATGTGGAAGGATATAGGTACACCTGGAGCAGTGGTCCTGTGTGCGATTAGGAAGACAGCCTGATCATATCATGAGGCACAAGCTGGTAACTCTCACCCCTTTATGGCCTCTGCACCAGCTTCTGCCTCCGGGTTCCTGCCTTGCTTGAATTCCTGGTTTGCCTTTCTTCAGTGATGGACTGCAATCTACACATGTAAAATGAAATCATTCATTTCTTCCCAAATTTACTTTCAATTATGGTGTTTTAACACAAGGATAGAAACCCTACATCATGCTGAGCTCTAGAAAAGAATGTTTTGATAAGATTAAATACTTTCTATAAAAGGCTAATGAAAACTAAAAGCAATGCATAACTTTATAAGTCATATGATTACAATTCAAATTTCATCAACCAGAAATATTTATGTGTGGAGGTCTGACATAGATCAGACTGTAGCTCTTCATTCTCATTGTTTATAATGTTAAAAATCCAGAAAAGTAAAAGATAGAAGGAACATATTTTTCCCTTGGAGTACTGATATAAAATGTGTATTTTTTTGTGGGGGGAATAACAGTCAAACTACCATTAAAAACCACCTGAAAGAAAGTAACCTTGTGTTTCTTTTAAGATTTTAATTTTGTTTCATAATTCTGTGACTTTTCTTCCTGGAAGAAAGCCAAATTGCCTTTGTCATATTCGTAAAAGAATCAGGTCAATTTAAACCTGGCATCACTTCTTTGATGCATGCATGTAGCCTCAGGTACTTTGAGAATGTGAGATGCTTATTGTCTAGAGTACATAAAAGCATACAAAAATCAGTGTTATGCTTGCTACTTTATCCACAAAACACAAAGCTTTATCAGTATGCAGCTATATGTGGCAGATGGTGATGAATCACTAATGGAGTCCCTTGGGTCTAATTGCACAACTTTCGTAGATACATGTAAAGCACCCTTTATGCAACACAAATGTTTTCATCTTAATTGTTTTTCTCAGGAATGTTAATATAATAAAAACACATTATAAACCAAGCTTTCCTTGAATCTAAACACTTGTCCATTATGCTGAATAAGTATTTAGATAAACTGATTGCTTAGGATGCTACTGCAGCAGCATCAAGTAGAAAAATATATTTATATGTTCTTGAGGTTCTGTAACATAATACTCAATTCTTACTACCAGCTGTATTCTTCAAATACATCAACATACAATATTATACTTCATTTAGCACCTTATCATCTCTGTGTATACAGAATATTTATTTTCATATAATGGTATAAGAAAATAATTTATTATTTCTTGTATCACAGGAGCTTTAAACATTCTTGACCAGTCTTATCTTTGGTCCCTGTATATTGTATGCTGACATCTCCCTCTTCTCCAAGTTATGGTTAAAAATAGGTTAAAAATATATTCCACGTCTCTGAATATGCTTTCAGGAACAAAATCACCTCAAACATAGAATATTTTAGATTATTCACAAATTACAGTGTATTCCTTATATTTGTAAACACTTCAACCTGAATTTAGTTGCTGTTATCCATCCCTGGCTGCTATACTGAATGCCCATACTCCTGATACAACTGTGACTGTAGCATCTTAGTAACATAACTCTTATGAATCATGCAAACCTCCCTATGATAGCATTCCCTACTATTATGCATACACATTTTGATTAAACGATCTATTGCCACAAACCACCATTTTTATTTATTATACTTATGAAATTTGTAAACTCCAGCTAGTTTTATTGATGTTACTGCTCAGTTTAACCAAAGTGACATTTAGTTAATGGCTTACTTAGTTAATGATTAAATTTTATTTGGTCAATGATTCAGACTATTCTTTATTTTTTAACTCAGCAAACACACTGAAGGCCAAACAATTTTTAAAAATAAAATTTAATTGAGTCATTTATTCTTTTCTTTTCTTTTCTTTTCTTTTTTTTTTTTTTGGAGACAGGGTTTCTCTGTATAGCCCTGGTTGTCCTGGAACTCACTCTGTCATTTATTCATTTTAAATTCCAACCTCAGCCCTCATCCTCCCAGTAGCCCCTCACACAGATCCTTCCCTCATTCCTTCTTCCCCTTCTCTTCTGAGAAGGGGTAGCCCCCCTTCAGATAACCTCCCATTTGCCTACACATCAAGTGACTGCAGGACTAGTCACATCCTCTTCCACTGAGGACAAACAAGGTGGTCCAGTTAGGGGAAGGAGATCCTGTCTGTCCACAGATTAAGGAACATTGCCCGCTCCAGTTGTTGGGGGACCAGCTGTACATCTGCTACATATATGTGGGGGCGCTAGGTCTAGCTCATGCTTGCTGTTTGGCTCAGTATCTAGGAGCCTCCAAAGATCCAGGTTAGACTCTGTTGATCTTCCCGTGAGGTCCCTATCCTCCTTGGGTGCCTCAATCCTTCCTCCACCTCCTCAATAAGACTCCCGATCTCCATCTAATGTTTGGCTGTGGGTCTTTGCATCTCTTTCCTTTGGCTTCTGGGTAGAGCCTCTCATAGGACAGTTATGCTAGGCTTCTGTTGCAAGAATAAGAGTTTCATTAATAGTGTCAAAGATTGGTTCTTGCCCATGGGATCAGTCTCAACTTAGGGCAATCATTGGTTGGCCATTTCCTTTGACTCTGCCCAATCTTTGTCCCTGCATATCTTGTAGGCAGACTGCATTTTGGGTGGAAGTTTTGCAGGTGGATTGCTGTCCTTACCCTTTCACTGGGAGTCCTGTCTGGCTACAGGAAGTGGTCACTTCAAGATCTATATCCCCCATATCCATATCCTAAGAGTCTCAGCTAGAATTACCCCATAGACTTCCAGGGGCCTTCCACCACTCCAGGTCTTTGGCATGTCCTAGAGA
Organism: Rhynchomys soricoides; assembly: GCA_019843965.1. Taxonomy (NCBI): domain Eukaryota; kingdom Metazoa; phylum Chordata; class Mammalia; order Rodentia; family Muridae; genus Rhynchomys; species Rhynchomys soricoides. Next base: position 3,757,381 of record JADRCH010000153.1, on the reverse strand, counting down.
TTGCATCCCCTCTCCATGCTGATGTCTGTTCTGTCTACCCTGCTCTCTCTATACTAGCTCCCAGATCCCTGCCCTGCTCCCTTCCCCATCCCCCTTCCCACCCAATTCCCTACCTCCATCCACATCCGATATCTATTTTGTTTCCCCTTCTGAGAAAGATTCAACCATCCTCCCTTGGGCCCTCCTTGTTATTAAAATTCCTGATGATGTGAAGAATAAGTCTCTCAGCAGACATCAATTTTTTGTAGTTCCTTCTCTATGGGTGAACTTAGTGCAGTTTCTCCCATCTGCTTTAGCATGTCAGCCTAATGTTGTCATTGTGAATTCCTGCTTAAGCAAAACTATTGTTGAGGTTTAATAGGCTTCTGTATCACATATAGAAGACAGTATAAATTTTCCGTAAAATACTGAAGAGATTGAGCTCTAGTCCTCTGATTATCCCAATCTTTCTGCCCCCTTTTCTGTGATGTTCCCTACAACAGTAAACGTACTCAGCATGAAGACTATACACATATTCTGTTGTCTGCTCTCTACCAAGATATCCTGAGGAGAACATTATCCACATGAAGTGTTGCCTCAACATTCTAAATAACAACTGAGCCTATGAGCCATGGATATATGCCTCTGACACAGTGAGCCAAAATAAACCTGTACTCTTTTTAAGTTATTTCATCTCAATGTTTTGTTACAGTATCATACAGGTGACTAATATAGCAAGTGCCATTTACCAGTTAAATTTTTAAGTCTTCTTTATCTATTAATTATATATATGTATATATATAATATTTCTGTGAGGGAAAAAAGTAAAATTCAGAGATATTCATGAGCATGTCTGGAGACTCATGGCTTGACCAGAGATTTATAGGCCAAATTCATGCCACTTGAATTTTTGTCCCAGACATCTAGCTTATCTCACACATACTATGTCCTTTAAATGATCATATTTCAGAGAATATATTTTTATGAAGGCATAACAAAAATAATAATCTGATTCTTGAAATATATCATAATCTGAACCTCAAAATTACATGCAGCTTCATAGTTTTTTACTTTTCATATCATTTGTTTGTTTGTTTTTTCCCTTAGAATGGACTATACAACTGGCAATCTTCTGACATTTTTAAAATAAATTATAACTGGATTATCAAATCTTTAGGACTGTCGTTTTTAAAATGAGAAAGTCAGTATATAAGCTGTGTATGTCCCTAACTTAGTTCAGTTCTCCTAAATGTCCTAGGTATTTCTTTCATTTCATAATTAACCACAACCAACTGGTCTCTGTCTTGAGAAATCCCAGTGTGTGACATTCTGCTTGCTAACCTAGAAAAGTAGCTTTAAAAACAAAACAAAACAAAAAAAACAAAACCAAAAACAAAAACAAAACTTATGCTGAGCAGTTCATTGCATTAACTAAGTTTATCATATGGAACTTTTTAAACATATGCCGAGCAATGATATGTTTAATTATAGCATGTAATGCAAACATCAATGATAACCTGTATATCAATATATTAATGCATGAATAGAAAACACTTGGCTGCTAGCTAACTTAACCAAATTTCTTCAACTAAAATACCTTCTGTTCTTAAAATGATCTAGGAAAATTCATAGATTCACCATAGTGATCTTTAATGTTTCCTAATTTCCCTGCTACTAACCTCTACTACATATACCAATAGTCTAACAGAAATCCCCACCATCCCTCAGTTCCATGAGGTCCTTATACAGACACTGCCCTTATCAGCATGTTCTGGCCTCTGGGCACGGTAAAACTCTTGTCCTACTAAATGAAAATGCTATTACATTGCCTTTTAAATATTCATGTTTATAACAATAAATTAGTGCTGCTTTTGGGCCTTCCTCAGAAAGGCTTCTTACTGCACTGGCCAGTGGCTAATGCAGAAACTCATAACTGGTAGAAACATTGATTATGTGATTGTGGAGGGCTCAGTTCCAAATGTGACATCTATATGACTCTCCAATGTTTTCAGCACTTAATGATAGGTGAGGCAGAAGGAAAGAGGTGTGGGGAAGTTGCTACAAAAAGGAGTCTTCATAGGCTGGAGAGATGGCTCAGTGGTTATGAGCACTGGACGCTCGATTAGAGTCTCTCTGTTCAATTCCCAGCAACCACATGGTGGTTCACACACATCTGTATTGAGATGTCATGCTCTCATGTGGTGTGTCTAAAGACAGTAATAGTGCACATATAAATAAAATGAATTAAAAGTCTTAAGAAGAAGGAGGAAGAGGAGGAGGAGGAGGAGGAGGAGGAGGAGGAGGAGGAGGAGAAGAAGAAGAAGAAGAAGAAGAAGAAGAAGAAGAAGAAGAAGAAGGAGAAGAAGAAGAAGGAGAAGAAGAAGAAGAAGAGAAAAAGAAAAGGAGAAAGGTGGTCTTCAGGGCATGGCATAGACATTGCACTCATGAATTTTTCTAAGCCATGGTTACTTGCACAATATTTAACTCTTCAACATTCATAGGCAGATGGTCCTGAAAGGTATTAGAAGAGGTAACTAAACATGAATTGGAGAGAAAACTTATGCAGAGCATATCTGTGGTCTCTGCTTCCATTCCTGCCTTCAGGTGTCTACCTTTAGTTTCTGCTCTGACTTTGGTAAGTGATAAACTAAAGCCATAAGCTAGATTATAGCCCTTTCACACCCAAACTGCTTTGGTAACAGCAGCAAGAAACAAACTAGAACATATACTTTACAAAAATGTACTAATTTATAAGTTACTGAGTATACAGCAGCATTAGGTCAGGGTATAAACTCTGAGAAAGTAGCCCCACGGACTTCTGCAATCACTTGAAGCTAAACTGGAAATACCATTGTAACATTTAACAGCAGTACCTTGTGACACATGACTAATTGTTTGCCTTCTCTATAATTGTCACCTACCCCCTCATAGAGCTTTCTCCTTCACAGAAAAAGAGGGGGTGGATTTCTACAAGCAATATATAGAGCAACTTCCAACAACACAATAACTCAAGAGAAGTTTTAGCTCACAGTGGGGAAGAGTGTGCAGCAAGGGCAAGAGCAACACAAGAGCTTTGCTGATTGTTTGGCCATTAGTAGCAACCCGAGTACCTTCCAAAAGCCTTATTGGAGCCAAGGGACTTGAAGGCCGGCCAGTAAAACGTGGTATTTTCATGGTAAAGCCAATACTTTAATGGTTGTACTTCTGCTGTTTATTATTTTATTGATCTCTAAGGAAAATCTTCTGCAAGAAGTTATAGTCTCTTATGGTATGAGAGTATGGAAAATGGACAATAGCCAAGGACTCTAGTGTCCCTAGGCAGTGTTTCAGGCTGCACATATTGATTCTTTATCCAAAAAGACACTATTATATGACACAATAGGAGAGAATCCTCCAAAATTTATATGTTTGGGATTCTTTACAATCCCCAGAATGAAAACAGAAATAAAAAATCAACTATCAATGCTTTTTGTTGGTTTTCAGTGAAAATAGGGCACTGAGATAAAAGAGAATTTGGGGTATGCTGTTCTCATGTAAACTGGAGCTATCCTGGCTGGAGGCTGTGCATCCATTTTTCCCTGTTGTCTTTCTCCTTCATAGTGAAGTGTCTTTCAGAATACCTTATTTTTGCCATTAGTGGTAAAAATCTTATTCAATAAAAATAAGAAAACACTTTTAAACTTGTTTAGGTTATTGACTGGAAGTTGGCTATAATAAACAATTTCGGAGATTTTTTTCAACTAATTTCCTCTAATGTTGGTAGCACATAATGAGTAATGCCGCATTTCTGGTGTGAGTCATTTGCACTGAATTCCAACTCTTTTTCTTGACTCTTTGTCTCTTTCTTTTCCAACCCCAATTCTCAAAAATGTATTCATGTATGAACACACAGAAACTCAAAATGTGTGTTGATGTTCAAACCTAAAGATGGTAGATTACACAAACACGGGAACCAGAAATCTCTAGTCATAACAGGAAGAAGAAACATCAATTGTGTAAAAATGGCATTGAAACTTGTTTATTTATGCCTGCTATTTAACTTTCTCTTTTCTTGGGCATTGGAGAATTGCCGTATGTATTTAATATAATATAACCCTAAAATTACTTGATTGTTTCAAACCCAAATGATTTTTCTTTCAACCATACTCAACCATCAACCAACAATACTGTAAATATGGACTTGTCACCATCCTCCAAAACCACTTCTGATATCTTACTTTGGGGGTTTGGCTTCTGGTAAACTGTTTCAGTTACAGCTTATTTTACTAAGTTTTCATTCCTCAACAATAATTCATCTTCAGAAAAGATTTCAAGCTTACTGGCTCCTACTCTCTCTTTTCTGCAGCTTAGATTTATGGGACCATTGAGAAAGAATGATTTTAATTCAGCTGGCAATGATTTCTATGTTGGGACAACATGGAATAACAACTGTTCCTATTTTGTTATAAAATATTTGGAAAATATTCCCTTCCTTAGAAAAGTGATAAAATGAAGCATAAAGAGTTCAGGGGTGGAATTAAAAACTATTCATGCTTCAAAGAGGTCTAGCTTGTCAATAGGTAGGAGGAAAAGCAACTCATTTCTTCATCTTTAATATGTGACAGATGCTCTACTAGTTATAATCATCATCACAAAACATAGGATGTAGGGATTGCTATCAGTATTAATTTACAGAGTGAGAAAATGACATCTTAAGTGTCATGTAACTAGAAAACAGTGAGCCCAGATTTAACCCAGGTCTGCTAGTCACCAGATCATTCCTTCTCATCTCATTCAAGAAATGATTTTTTAATGTACAGAAAGAGTTGACATATAGAAGCATGCAATATACAGCTTGAATTGTAAATTCTCCAATAAGATTTCTCTGGACAATATAAACCATTCCATTAAGTTAATATGTCAGTTATTAATTTATTTCTTGTCCTCAGAACTAACTCTCACTTTTTGTTTTAAAGCAGTGAGAAATGGTAACTCCATCACATTTCATGTTAAGATTCCTATCATAAAACACTGAGAAAGGACCTCTCTTGCTGCTGGTAGAGCCTATAGCAGGGGTCATTGCTACAGGTGTTAAGGACATCCTTATAGGTTAAACTCCAGGAATGTACATAGGATGTCTGGTCTGGAGGTGACATCATAGACTTGATCTAGCATGTTGAAAACCCCACCAGCACCCTTGATATAGACAAGTATTGTTCTCAGAGACTGTGACATCTACTCCAAGTCTAGAGACTATAGAGTCTGTGGCCTGAATGATCCAGTGAACTCTGCTATACAGTCACATAGTACTTCACAGGGAATAATCTCGATTTTCAAATCTGCCCTGCCTTGCCGACTATTTCTCAGCCTGAAGTAATAACTTAAATTATTTTTTAATTATATTTACTCTAATTCTAAAGAGTTACTACAGCTTACCTACTTTTAATAAATATGCTTTATTTATTTATTTTATTGGATATTTTATTTATTTACATTTCAAATGTTATTCCTTTCCCGGGTTCCCCTCCAGAAACCCTATATCCCTTCCCCCCCTCCCCTGCTTCTATGAGGTTGTTCCCCCCTCCCCCTGCCCATCTACTCACTCCTGCCTCCTGCCTTCGAATTCCCCTACACTGGGGCATCAAGCCTTCACAGGACACAGGGCCTCTTCTTCCATTGATGCCTGACATGGCCATCCTCTGCTACATATGTGGCTGGAGCCATGGGTCCCTCCATGTGTACTCTTTGGTTGGTGGTTTAGTCCCTGAGAACTCTGGGGGATCTGATAGGTTGATATTGTTGTTCTTTCTTTGGGGTTGCAAACCCCTTCAGCTCTTTCAGTCCTTTTTCTAACTTCTCCATTGGGGATCCCGTGCTCAGTCCAAAGGTTGGCTGCCAGCATCCCCTTCTGTATGTTTCAGGCTCTGGCAGAGCCTGCCAGGAGACAGCTATATCAGGCTCCTGTCAGCAAGCACGTCTTGGCATCCGCAATAGTGTCTGGGTTTGGTGTCTGTATACTAGATAGATCCCCCCAGGTGAGGCAATCTCTGGATAGTCTTTTCTTCAGTCTCTGCTCCACACTTTGTCTTCATATTTTTTCCCACAAGTATTTTGCCCTCTATGCAGATTAAAGTATTGTGATCTTTTGATTAGCTCTAGATTGACAGATAACTAGAAGCACATAATGTGTGGGAAGAAATCTTAGAAGTTCCATTTCTTTAAATATCATTCTCTCTACCTCAAATATAGAAATACACTTATATTTTATGTTTGTTTGCTTTTTAGAAAATATATAATGAAAATTCACTTCCGCACAAAATTTCAAAGGAAAAAATACTTATGATGTAACTAAACCATGATGAGTCACTATATGAAGCTGAGGTGCTTTCTTCTACTGATCTAAAAATAATTATTAAATGCCTGGTTTGGCATGGCTGCGTAATGGGAGGTGTGACATAGTTCCTGCCCCTGGAGCCTCACCAGGCTGTTGATCCCATGATCCCCACATTTGCTGATGGTAGCTGTTGCCCCAAAGTTGATCTGCTGTCTTTATTACTCTACTTTCAATCTTTCTTTCTGGGGGATATACTTCCCTCATTACTCAGAGCTAATCACACCATAGTAAATGAAACAGGTGCAGTTCTCAGGAATGAGGAATAAAGGTGGTCATGAGGCTATGGAGGACGAGGAACAGGCCCTCCACTTGGCCTTTAGGGTCATGGGAAAGGATCTAGACAATGTAAGTCTACATGGTACTTTTTGGAAATGGTTCATTGCAAGACTTGGTCCTAAATTTGGAATCATGAGAAAGCACTTGCACCCTCCAGTCCAATGACTGTTCTGTTGATTAGCCAGGATGAACTTGGAGATATCAAGGATAGAGTTAGAATGGTCTCAGGAAGAAAGGGTATGGATAGAAAAGAATAGGAATTTATATTGATTTAGGAATAAATAGTATTAGAAGGAGATCACAAAAGACTATGGAATTTCTAGGATAAGAAAATGAAGATTAGGGAATTAAAAGATGATTCAGAAGCATATACAAAGTTAGTACTCTGTTTTTAAAAGCTGATTAAAGAACTGAATATAACAATGCCTGGAAAGATATTAGAGAGAGCTGTTTTATAGTTTTACTTGTATAAATTCAAAACTTTACAAGGAATCATTTCAATTTTAGTAGTATGTCACTTTTCTGTTCTTACATGGAGGCAGTTACTAAAGGCTGCTGTCTGCTGTACCAGAAAACTGGAAGAGCTGTGCCTAGCTACCTGTAAAGAACAGACTGTGTAAACCTATAAGGGAATGTGCATTTGCTTTGTGCTCAGTTCTGCTCTAAGGAAATGGGGATGGGATGGAGTTGGGACTATTGACACAGGACTCATAGAGCTTATGTAAATCTAAGAATTCTTGATAATTATTAACAATGATCAAAACCTGGATGATGTAGCTTTAGTAAATAAGAGACTGGGTTCAGGCTCTCTGAGGGAGAAAAAGGAAGCAGCACGAGAAGGGAGAAAGCAAAAGAATGAGAAGGAAGAGGAATTAAGCTGAAGAATTAAGCGATCAAGCTCTTAAGCATAAGCTGAAGTTGAAAAATAAAGAACACTGAGAATCGTTAGGGAACAGAGAGAGTACCTGAACTAGGAGCTTGCATTCACTACTGACTCTGAGTCATTATTGAATCAGCGAGCTGTCCCCAATTCCTGCCTTTCTCAGAACCCTCATCAAGCTTAGGCAATACCTCAGAAATTAAATATGTGTATATTATACTAATATATATTACAATATATTAACATAATATTAATAAAATAATGTAATTTAGTAATAACATTATTAAAGTTTTTTGTTTATTTGTTTGTTTTGTTTTTTACATTTTAGAGGACAAAAACTCATGCTGAATGATTCCTTTGAAGAATATAGTACATTATTGTTTTATAGGTGGTGGACGATAAAATCTAAAATATGAAATACTTTCTCAGCTCTTTCCAAGAAGTGCAAGTCTGGATAATAACTCATCTTAGTAACAGGGAATTTAATTCTGTCCTTTACAGGGGTAGAAACAGAAAAATGGAAACATAAATGTGATTCAGTGGTCCAATGGGCAGGTTGGTTTGTTGGTTAATTTTACTTCTGAACTTGCTTGTTAAGGAATGCCCAGCTAGTTAGTTAAATGACTTTCTAGATGTTTCTGGAAGACTTAACAAACTTAAAAGAGAAAAAAAAAATCCCCTCCTGTGTAGGCAGGGATCATTCAATCTTTAGAGGTCCCAAGTAGAACAAAGAAGTAGAGGCAGGACACATTGACTGTCACTGATAGAGCTGAGACATTCTCTGAAGACATCACTATTTCTGGAGTTCTGGAGTTACAGATCTCTCTCTCTCTCTCTCTCTCTCTCTCTCTCTCTCTCTCTGTTTGTTTTCTTTATCCCTCAAGTTTTTAAACCTCAAGGTACAAGGTCATAAGATACAGTCACATTTATGATCAGCAATAACATTGACAATGTGTCTGGGATTATTTGCACCAGCCCTTTATGGCACACTACTGAAGCCCAGTGGTATCTATAAAAGTGAATGAGCGCTTGTGAAGCGCATGCATTTTTAATGTACTATGAATAATCATAGCAAGCTATAAATCATTGGAAGCAGCAATGCTGTGTATGTAGAAGTATCTTACTAATTATCTTCCTCCATTTATTTGGGAATGACTAAATGTATAAAAATCTTGTGTGGGCCAGTAGGAAATTCTAAGATATGAACAAGTTTGAATATATGAAGAAAAGAAAGTTTTTTAGAAAGGAGAACAAAAGATTATTAAGCACATTCATCCATCAGTCTTGGCTATGTGTCTACAATGAGAGAATGGAGATGCTGGGATTTTAAAGATTCTTAATGTAAAATAAGTAAGTCTTTAAAAGTAAACACAGACTTAAGAGAAATTGAACAATATTCCCTTCCAGCTTCCATTATTACTTGTCAGTAAGTTTCTAAAGATAAATCTACATTAAGTAAGGCTGAGTCCCCCTTCCCTTTGCTCTCCCTCATTAACATCACATACTTCTTTGTCTAAAGAGATGATGTTTCATTTACTGAGGTCAGATTTTTATCTCTTAATATATTTTGTGGTAGAATAAACTACCAATAAATGGTAATATAGAGTTCCAAAATGTGCTGACTCTGTTGCAACTGGCATTTCCCTAGTCCATTGAGGCAAATATATCATGTTAGTGTTGAAGAATACAGTTGTTTACCTAAAGGGAAATTCAAAGCTAATAACCAGCCATGCATCATGTAGCGATTGGTCTGTAGCATGTGTTTGTTACGAAAGATAAAACACACAAAAAAAATTAAATGGGATTGTTCTAAGAACCAGTCAGAACTTTTAGAGCCCACCTCCAGCAGAATGACAGAGCATCAAGAGAGGGGGTTGCCATCCCACAGTCAAAAACACTGACTCATAATTGTTCCTATTGGAAAGAACTGTAGGGTCAAATATGGAGAAGAGCCGGAGAAAAAGGAAGTCCAACGACAGGCCCAAATTGGGATCCAGCTCAAGGGGAGGCCCCAAGGCCTGACACTATTACTGAGGCTACAGAGTGCTCACAAAAAGGGACTTATCATGACTGCCCTCTGAAAGACTAAACAAGCAGATGAAAGAGTCAGATGCAGATATTTGCACCCTACCGAAGGACAGAAGCTGCTGACCCATGTGGTTGAGTGAGGGAAAGGCTGGAAGAACCTGAGGAGGAGGGCAACCTTGTAGGAGGACTAACATTCTCAATTAACCTGTACTTCTGAGATCTCTCAGACACTGGACCACCAACCAGACAGCATATACCAGCTGATATGAGGCCCTTAACACTGATACAGCAGAGGACTGGCAGGTCTGGGTTCAGACAGGGAAGATGCACCTAATCCTCAAGAGATTGGAGGCCCCAGGGAATGGAGAGGTTTGGTGGAGTAGAGGTGAGGAGGTGGGGACATCCTTGTGGAGACAGGGGGTGGGGAAGAGGTATGGAATAGGGAACAGTCAGAGGGTGAACTGGGAGGGGGATAAAGTTTGGAGTGTAGAAAAAAGATTAAAAATAAAAAAAAGAACCAGTCAGTTTAATAAGCCTTATTCATGGAAAATATCAAGCGAGTAGGTCATAAAAGAGACTACAGCACCATCTTCCCATAAAAATTTTAAACATTCAATCCCTTCCTTGCCTTTCTGCGTACTGTACCTGGTCCTTAGGAAACAAGTCCTCAGCCCATGGCGCTCTCTAATCCAGTAAACCTTAGCTTTTTCTCCTATGAGTTGTTTTGCTTATATTTTTGGGGAATGGGTAATGGCAATGGTGTCAAACTCTACAGAAAACTAACTTTTAAATGTTAAGACATGGTGGTTTTTTGTAATGTAAAGTCAAACTAGGAATATTCCAGCTGCCCAAACATCTGATGAATCTCTTCTTTCTCCAGAAATGCATAATCTACCTTGTGACTTATGTGAAGGTGAAGAACAGCAGCTGCTGTAGGATCATCCCAGGTGAGTCCGCAGGGAAGGGAAACTGCAGGAAAGCTGGGCAAAGCTCAAGTCTGTAGTGTCTCTGTGCTTTCCAATGACCTGAAAACCTAAATGCAAACACTTGGAGCTATGTGGTTATTCATGGGTAATAGCTGCATTTGTAGCTTGTGAAAGTCCAATGAGAAGTTTCATAAGTGATATCATCATGAGGCAAGGATCCTCCTTCTCTGCACTTGATTTAAAAATTTAAATTGTAATTGGGGAAGCAGCCATCTTTTATAAGAGAAACTAGGATAGAACAAAGGATTCAGGTCTATTCTGATCCACCACTTAACTCTTGTGTTGATGAGTCATTGAGCGTGTGGGAATGGCAAGCAAATCAATTGGTAGAGTCTTCTGTGTTGTTCTTGGATCGAAATGCTTACATATTTTTATCGTATCAAATAGGGAAACTTATTTATTTGTGTCAAAAAGAAAACCCATGTGTACTGTAGTATCAGACACTCAAATCTATATCAGTGACTTTACAGAATCACACACCGGGTCTAATCTGATGTTTATTTGGAAATTAGAGTTTAGATGTGCTCATTTTGATATATTAGAATTGCATTTTTCTTAAGTAAGTAGTTTTTGAGTGTTTAAAGACTCCTACATGTATGCAGTTGACTAATCCTGACTGTGCTTCTCAGCTGAAGGAATGATCATATCTCATCAAGACAAAAGCAATAAAGATCTGATCTTTCAGCTCTAGTACTGAATCTCCCTGGAGGATTTTGCACAGAGAGAATATGGGCACATGATATTTGTATGCACATGGAAGCCTTTGAAGCAATCACCCTAGCTGTACCAGCATTTTACTCAATTTGACCCTAAATCCTCACTGAGAATAAGAAGCAGCGAATCCCAGCTGAAACTTTAGGTACTTCTGTTGATGTTTACAAGGTGGTATAGGATAAAGCTTTGTGGTCTTCTTATTGTAAGAAAGAAACAATAAAAGAAAAATGGGAAGACTCAGGAAAGGAGGAATGATTATATATTTATAAAAATATTGAATCAGTAAGGCCATTCTCTGTAACTAGAAATGGGCAAGAGGGGACCACCACATTAGCCTTAGCTGATCCTTACTATAGACCTCATGCTTAAAAGTATGTTCATATTGGGCCCATTCTATAGAGATTAGGACAAAGTTAAAACCACTCAAATAGATATACAAAGCATTTGTGTGTTTGTATGTGGGTGTAGAGGGTAAAGCTTTATCACAGGTGCTGTTTTCCAAGAGCCAATCATTTTGAATTTTGGGACAGGATGTCTCAGTACCATCTGGAGCTCCATAGTCTACTTGGTGAGAAAGTTTCAGGTATCCTCCTGTCTCCAAATGCCCAGGGCTGGGATTGTAAGCATAGTTTACTGCAGCTGGCTCTTTATGTGGGTAGTGGGGGTTGAAGTCACATCTTCACATGCACAGCAAACACTTTACCAACAGTAATATCTCCCCAGATCTCCAAATTATCTCAAAAAAGAGAGAAAGCACAGAAAGATAAAATGGAAGAAACGGAATGAAAGTTTTTAAACACTCTAAAGTGGAACAGTCTGAGATTTATTTCAAGAAAATATATTTAAGAGGGTTCATGGCTTCTGCCACGAAGACATTCATCATGGAATGAACATTAATTACATAATCAATAATATAATTAATGTTATATTTGAAATATTGTTAAGAGCTAAAAAAAAATCTATATTAAGACTTAGACTCTGGAGAAGAAAATAGGCTAATGAAATAAAAACATTTGCGCAGAGTGGTACAAAGATTGATATACTCTATAGGAACATGTGGTCTCATGGCAATAAATATTCTAAACAATCTTAAGAAGCAATAGCACTCACATTTATTTCTTCTCACCAAAAAGTACTGAGTAGCTTAAAGGAGAAAAAGAAAAGGAGAAAAGAAAAAATATTCTTAATGAATAATCCTGGGAGTTTCTCTTTAACATGGTGCTTGCCTATGTCAGACCATTCCCTGTAAGACAAACCAAACAAGCTTCAAAACATTTTCTGTATAAGGACATGCTTATGAAGAGCATTCATTATTCCTCAACATGCCTCATAATGCTGAAGAAGGAGCTCTGTCTCTGTGTCTCTGTCTCTGTCTCTGTCTCTCTCTCTCTCTCTCTCTCTCTCTCTCTCTGTGTGTATGTGTGTGGTGTGTTTATTAGCAAGGGAAGTCTTTGGCTCTTAAAACACAATCATAGCAATTATAACAGCAACATACAAACAGATCTCATTTTATTCCTTTTTAGATTCCTTTAGACCTGGAATTGACTGCCTACTTAACTACCCTCCTTAGTTTTGCTCTTTGCGATGTTGGAACTATTACTCTATACACTACCACCTGACCTCAACAGTTGACTATAATTAGGCTTTGCTGAGAGGTGAGACTGGAATGAGCCTGCAGTCCTGGAGAGAGAATGTGCTGAGGGTAATTTATATGTCCAGTGTCTATCAAGAGCTCTGTAGTCATCCTTTCTGGCCTTGCAACACTAGTTTGTCCCAATAGCTGCAGTTGACCCAGTTTTGGAGTTCTGACATCTCATGGAAACACATTCACCATGATCCATGCTTGATCAATACCAGCTTAGCATCATTCCTGCTTAGAGGCCTGAGTCCAATAACACAGGGCATCCTTCTCCAAGCTCAGAGACTCCCATATCAAACAATCATGACCTTAACTTGTTATGCCAAGGCTGGTTTATATCTATGGGAGGCACCTTCTCTTCTGAGGAGAACGGAGCAGGAGTAAATGTGGGGAGAGGGTGTGTGAAAAGGAGGAGCTGCATGGAAATGAATGAGGGGAAGCTTTGATCAGGATGTAAAGTAAATAAATTATTATTTTAAAAATTCATGGCCTTGTACCATGGATTTCAATGTCTATCATGATTGCATAATCTTTTTACTTGACAGTATGATGTTGTCGTCTACAAATGTCTTGAGTCACATTCCCACTTTACTGAACCATAGGTTGCATATGCCTGGTTAATGTTACTACAGCTGCATTCCTCAGTAATACCCTTCCCAGTGTTCCAGTATCTGGCTGGATATTTGTATCTGTGCATAGATTTATTAAGACTTATTTATATTAGTACAAACCAAATTGAAATAAACTTTTCTAAATTAAAAATACCAATAAACTCAAATAAAGTTCCCCAGAAAACAACGAAATGGAACAAGAGCCCAGAGTTAGCTTAGTCACGTATTTTGTGAATTAAATTTCCAAAGACATAGATCACTTAGGCATTCTATTTGGATGGTTTCTGTAGTTGAACTTAAGGCTCCCACTTGCTAGATATGCCCTCTATCCCTGATGTGTATCTCCAGCCCTAACACACACATGGTGTAAGCACCGTGTATGAAGTTGCAGGGTTTTCAGCCAGATGAAAATCTGTTAGTAATAGGATTTCTAGATGTAACTACAAGGACTGTCCATGGCACTTTCTACTTACCAACATATGTTTAATAAATACAATTAACCTCACTGTCTTATTCTTGTCTCACCTCCCCACCCAATGTTGAAAGTCTAGTTTTAACACAGAATTGGCTGCTCTACGCATTATGTTAGTTTCCAGTGCCTAAAAATTCAAGAAGTAACAAATATTGTTAAATTAAAATTTACTACTAATACGTCTGCTGAATAACCAGATTAGTTTAATTGTTATTTATTACTTAGCACCAATAACTGAAACCTAAATTTACATTAGGCTTTAAGGTTTGCAATGTTACTACCTGTGTTTTATTTCATTTGATTTTAATACAACAGGGAAAACTGCTAATTATACCCATAGATCAGTAGAACACAGTAGACAAAACTTTACATAATATAATTTAAAGGGAAAATAGGCCATAGAATAACATATTCTCTTATTTGTTCCACAAATTTGTGTTGAGTGTTCAACCACTTATTGAAGCAAAGCAGAATGGAAGAACAAAACGCTTATCACCTGAAAACAGTTTGGCAAAATCAGATGGTGAATATACATGAAAATGTATGGGTGAAGTCTGTGAGAAAATAATTTTGGATGGAAGTTATATTAATTTTTTACTGACATTGTATCAAGCTGTATAAGTTTAATGGCTTAAAGAATAAAAATTTATTATGGTGCAGTTCTCTGGGTCTAATGCCTCATACAAATATAGTTGAGGTAAAATTAAGATAAAAGAGCTTCCTTTAGGAGATGGGCAAAAATAAGTAAATAAATAAATAATCTTTCATATTCATCTTCTTAGAGACTGCCTATATTTCTTAATATACAGTCTTACTGACTACAGTTTATACTTATGCAGAGTGCCCACCATGGCCTTATTTCCTCTCACTAGACCCCATACCTTAAGGACTTGACTTCCCTGGAGAGACATGGGTTGACAACAAAACCTTTAACATATGACTCTTTGGATGGCATACAAACCACAGAAATTATTTAATAATAGTAACTTTTATGTGTGTTTTTAGTAGATTACTATAGTTTGTATTCAGATAACTACATTGTTAAGGATACAGTCAATATGTACCTTTGAAAAATGAAGTCAGTATGTGTGTGCATATGGTACCAAAAGACCATGAGTGTGTCTGCTAATCCTATTGCTAGTACTTTGAAATACAAGTATATGTAGAAGGCACTTAGTAGGCTCTGGCTGCCTAGGACATGTTTGTTTTCACTGATATGGTGGTCTACACCTCCTTTCTCCCACATTCAAGTGTAAGTTTTTGAATAGATTCCATTACTATTTTAGACATATGGCACACAGTGATTCACCCTTGAGATATGAGTATAGGGCATTTTCCTTTTAAGCAATGAGCATTTAGATCCATCATAAATAAACTAAAATTAAGCTTCTGTTAGAATTTATGAGTTATAAACTCTTGAACTTTTCCATAGAACTTAAGATTTGAAATAAGGAATGATTAGAAAATACTACATTTAGTCTGCAGCCATCATTAGTCTTATGTGTATGAAGGAGTCAATGTGGAATGGCCTGGAACCAAAGCCAATGGCTGTCTTCTGACCTCGGATGGAGTCCAGAATCAAATCATACTTACGACAATGCTTTTGTCATGATGTGTATCCACTCAGGTACACGTGTTAAAATCCTAGCCTCTGGGATATGACATGAGAATACAGCATCTTTTGAAGGTCATAAGGTCATGATTGTAGAAACCTATGAGAGAATTACCACCTTTCTAAGTAGATCCAAAGGGGTTCATTCTCCCATGTATACTACAAGAACAAAAGAACACAGCATTTATAAACCAGAAAGTGCCCACTCTCTGGATATTCTGTCTGATGAAAATTTGACCTTGGATTTCTAATTTTCCAGAATTATTAGAGACAAATTTGTATTGTTTATCAATTATTTAAATATAATAAAATAATGATATTTTGTATTGTTTTTTATAAATAATACATAAACATAATGATCATAACATCATAATAAAATAATGATGTTTTTTGTATTGTAAATTTGTATTGTTTATCAATTATTTAAATATAATAAAATAATGATATTTTATTATAACAATGCAAATAGATTAAGAAAAATATGACTTTATTTATTTTTTTACTTTTTGTTTTGTTTTATTTTCTGGATAGTGAAACAGTGTAAGGTTTTATTTTATTCACTTCAAAATATTTTCAGCTCCTCTGTTATAAAGCAGTATTTTCGTGACTATTCTCTGGCTATAGTGGGACAGAATATGACTGGGACAGGAGATATTTTGCTCCTAAAGGGAGACAGGGCAATAAAAGTAGGAGAGTTAGAAATAGCTTCCAGAAACACTTTCTGATGGCTTTATTCAAATCCCCTTCTAAAGGCTACACAACCTTCCAAAATAGCATCCCTAGCTGGGGCCAAAGTGTTCAACCATGACCCTGTGGAGAACATGTCTCGTTAAAACCAAAACATAGGTCAAAGATAACAGTATATGAGATGGTGGTTACACTTTTAAAACAGGGGGAAAGAAACTAAGAACTAAGTAAATTAGGTGGCTAAAAAAATGATATAATCTTAGAAGAAAGGTTAAAAGCTCAGAAGGAAAAATAAAAGATAGAACCAGAGACATAAAAAACCTGAATCAGGAAGAAACCATTTAACTGGGGTGGGAGTAGGAGGAAATCTCCCCTGATGTCTGAGTGCTAGTGCTTATGTTTGGTGTCAGTCAAGAGACAGAGAAGAGAGGCAATAGGGTCCTGCATGAATTATGCCATGGGTTGTAAGAGCTCTAGGAAGCAAAGGTGAACATTAATTATTATGTGTGCTAGTTTTTGTGAAGATCTACTACTTTGTCAAGAATGGAAAATTCTGGAAAGTGATAACATCCTGGCATCCTTTAATGATGGACAACAATATGGAAGTGTAAGACAAATAATATCTCTCCTCCCCTACTTGGTTTTATTCATGGTCTTTCACCACAGCAATAGAAATCCTAAGGCACTAGTGTGTATATGTGTACATGTGTGCACATGCTGTGTATGGTCTGGGGATGGGTGACATGGTATGCAGGTAGATGTCAGAGGATGCCTTTTGAGGTTGGCTCTCTCCTTCCATCTCTATGTGTGTTCCAGGGATTTAACACCGGTCGCCAGGCTTGCAGCAAGCTCCTTAATACAAACCTCCTCCCTCCTAGATTAAAACTGATTCCTGTTTGCCTTTTCTTTCTCTTCCACAACGCCTCCTCCAAAAATATCTACCATGCTTCCCCTACTTCAGGAATTACTTTGCATACTTCACTCACATCAGAAAAAAAGGGCAAATGTTGTAGTCTAGGTAGGCTGGCTTTTATTTGCATTCATGGCATCTATTTTTTAGAAGACTTAGTGACCTCCCCCTTATAGAGACTTTTGTACATTTTAGAATATAGGAGAAAAGGGATAGAAAGACGTTTCTCAAGCCACAGAATAAAAATGAGTGTCTCCTATGCTCTCAGAAGTGGTGGTTCAATATACCATAATAAGAGCGCTTTTACTGTGAGTTTAGTTTCCTGCCAATGATTTTAATTTTAAATGGGATAATAAAGACTTTTATACACTTGTTTCTCACAACTAATCAGACAGTAAACACTTGATTAACTTGTAAACATAGTGTTTATTTGCATAAATTAATTTCAGTTACATAATAGGTCTTAATTATAAACTTTGAATTTATAAACTCTCATAGTTACAAGCAAAATTATTAACCCTCAGTGCATAGAATAAAAGATAATCGTGCCTGTCACTCACACACAAATGTGTGTCAGTGGACATTGGTGGACAGTGTCATTTTTAGTAATGGATTTAAGAGTTGCCTTGCAAACTCAACACTTATTCATAAGTAGAAATAATTTTTAATGAGACAACAGTGTCCGAGTCAGGGATGTTTTTAACTGATATTTTATTGAAATTTTGTCTGTTGTTAAGAATGGGTGAAAAGGGACTAGTTCAAAATTCTAAGACTATAAGTAGACAATGATTGGTAAATTTCCACAGTATCTGCTGGTCAATTTTATTAAGCATTTATCATATATTATGTAAATTCTGAGAAAAGAGGATGAATTTGAGTTTTGAGTTTGAAGTGTTCTACAAATTTTCAAAGAAGCAAATTAGATTCATAGCTATTTTGAAAACAATGCTTTTACTAAAGCTTTGAAACAAAGCATAAATCTAATAAAGGAGCTGTACATTTAAAACAAAGTATCTGAGATAATATTTAATGGAACACATGCAACAACCCCAAGATTATTAATAATATACCAGAATATTCCCCCTTATTTCTCATTTCACTATCAAGGATTTCTGAAATACACTGAGCCATTTCTATCCTTTATATAATTCGAGTCAAGTCACATGTATTCTTCTCTGCTAATTTCTTTTGCTCCAAATGGTTTGTGTGGTTAATCTGTAATTTAGTACATGTGAATAATTCCATGGTGAGTATAAGAAGTGGTATCACTATAAACTCTCAGTATGTGTTATTTGCTAAGCATATCCCAGAATTTTATTTGTGCCTCTTTGGTGAGTATATTTATTTATTTATTTGATGTCCTCTTCTGTAAAATTGTAGCTGAAAAATTGTTCACAGTGAGAGTAGATTGACATCATGAAATCCATGTGGGGTTATAATATTTAAAATAAAAATGGTATATCTAAGTGAAATCTCAAAATCCTTATAATTTATGCATACAAGCCACCTTGTTTTAAAGAGTATATCATCTGATAAGCATATATGTTTTGGTTTCTTGAAGCTAACAGTATAAGATTTCATATGTTTAGGTAACAATGTTTGGTCTTTTAAAAATAATTATGTTAGTATATTTTTGATGACAATTTCTTTCCTAAATTAGTTTGCATGAGAGAATAATAGAATTGTCTTTCCTTCTTCTTTCATATATATATATATATAGGTACCTATTTAAAGTAGGTACCTTGTTAGAATCATTCATTCATTTATTAACATGATATCATTTTTAGTCATTTTTAAATACTATCCACCTTTCTTTTGGTTCTTTTTATGATTATTATATTTAATTCAAACTACTGGTTTGATGCCATGTGTGATCTACAGTATGATTATTTAATTTAATATTCATAAAAACTGAGCAGGTAAAATTTCTAGCATTTTCATATCAGAGTTGAGAAAGAGTCTTAGTGAAATTGTAGATTTAATCCAAGTTGTAGTGCAGATAAAAAGAGAGTAAAGAAATTGTGTACCTGTGATATAGATATGACTGATATCTAAATCCTACTTATCCTAGGATGGCTACGTCTTTGATCTATCAGCAGTAAAACCACATCTTCTTCTAGGATCTCACTAAGTCATCTTTCATGTCTGATCTGCTAGATCAAATCTGTTATTATTATTATTATTATTATTTTCATTATTTATTGTGCTGTCACTTTCCTTTATCTCATAAGAGCATTCAACATTATGAGTCACATGCATGTGCTTATGCACAAGCTTTACTGGTTTGATGCCATGTATGATCTACTTCATGGTTATTTAAATTAATATTCCCAAAAAGTGAACAGGTAAGATTTCTAGCACTTTCATTTTAAAGGTGAGAAGGAGATTTCTTTCTCTGGTAATGACTTGGATCCTCTGTATATATGTATACACTTCCTTTGTCTTCCCTACACTGGAACCTCTGTTTCTTCGGCCTCTGCAAACTGTTTTGTCTGATGTGCTGTTGATAACACAGTGATGGCCTCATCCATTCTCAATACTTCCTCCCTCAGCAAATCTTTGTGAAGTTGCTTCACTGGGAACATCCTTGGCTTGTGCCTTCTCTGCATCTTTTCATAGGGCCCTTCCCAAATTTTATGTTATTTTTTCTGCCTGCTGAAGTTCATAACAGTCATTTTTTAAGTGACTCATCCCAAATGTTGGAAGGCTCTGGTGGTTCTGGCACGTTGGACTTGGCCTTAGCCTTCATTACAGTTCAGCCTTGGTGTGCTTTCCCATCTATATTGATTTGATTTATGATGAGCATTTGTTTCACTCTTGTCAAACAAGAACTCATTTGTTTAAAATAAAAGGATGCTCTGAGCCAGAATACAGAAGGTATACTTGGCAAATGGAGTGTCCTGTGTTTGCTTGCATCAGCAGAAACTGATGTTTCTTATGTACCTGGTATAGATTTCCAAGGTGCATTTTCTGATTATATTGTGGATGAATGGGTAGAGTAACTAGATTGTTATGTTCTATACTAGACTTTGATTATTAATTATCAGTAATCATTAGTGATTATTTCTAGGAGGGAGTACAACGATGAATTTCATTGTTACATGAGGAAATAGGAAAGCAGAGTTCTGTGTGCTGGTCTTTATTCTAAGGTTTTTCTATTCTAAGGCAGTTACTGCATCTTTGCTTTTTATGAGACTATCTCCGTTGGAGTTAAGTTGTGTGTATATTTTATTTAACACAGAGACCATTTAAACAAGGGCAGTTTCCATTAGTCAGTGAGAATGAGGAAGTAGAATGACTTTAACCCACCAGAACTTCATCAAGACCTGAAACTGAACGATGTTTCCAAAAATAAGACAGATACTGTGTGTGTTTCAGGATGACTAGTGTTCTGAAGTTGGAACTGGAAGTGATTCTTACTCCTTGAGCACTCCCAAGTAAATAAGAAGAGAGAATGTTTGTTTCTTCTGAGAGAGGTTTGGTACTCAATTATTCGTGAGCTGTTTTTAGCCCTTCCAGGGATTCGCTACATAGATCAGGCTGTTGTCAAACTTGTAATCTTTCAAGGAAGAACACCCCGACCATATCTGATATGGAATTTTAATCCAGCAACATGTTTGCACTGGCTGAAATTCAGACAGCCCCTTAGTGCATACCTTTAAACCAAAGAATTTAGTTAAGACTAGTTTGTGGAAGGAAGCAGCCATGTTTGAAAGTGATGTCTAGTTTAGAGGCGGACAGAGTGATGAATCAGAGAAAGATCTAACAGAATGAGTCAGAGATAGGATACATCCAATTCTTATGAGGACAGATGGGAAAGAGAGGCTACTTAAGAGCAGTACAAAAGGGAGAATTGAGTCAGTTCAGTTCTGTCAGTCAGTGAAGGAAGCAGGGCATTGAGGTCATTTCCATTCAGTCGTGCAGCAGAGACAGTTGAAGCCAGAGAATAAGAAGGATCCAGAAAATTAGAACAAACTGCAGGAGTTAGTTTAAGGCCAAGCAGAGCATTTCAGTGAGAAGCTGAGAGAAGTCAGATTGAATTAGTCAGGATGGAGAGGAGTTTGAGCCAGAACAGCTCAGTAGAACCAACCATCTAGAGTTCAGAAAGAACTAGAAAGGGTGAGTTTATTCAGCAGTAAATCTCAGAGGCTGAAATATTCTAGGCCTAGATTAGATGACATGGAGGCTAGAAATTTCCAGGCCTAGGCCAAGGAGTAGTTAGAACAGAGAAAGAAACTTTCTGGGCTGAGGCTAAGTGATGTATTCACCCAGATTGAGTATGGTTCTCATCTCTTTCCTCAGTCAGGGAATGAATGCATGCATTCAGGAGATGACTGATTTTATTTAAAGTGAGTGGCTCTTCCCTGTGAACCCAGCTGTCATGTGTTTTACCTGTATTCTTCTTCATAGTCTTGCCAAATCTCCCACTCCAAATCCCTTGTCATAGACAAGTAACGGTATTTTTACCAGGTTTTGTCTACTACAGAGGTTAACCTCACAGAGGTTAGCCTCTACTCAGTGCTGTCTTCTGTCCCACGGTTATGGCCACAGAAACCAGATGTCCCTTTTAGTGTCCTAAACAACTAAGCAACTACTATATTCTTATTTTCATCCTTATTAGCATATCAATACTTTATTTCCTGTAAACCATATTCTGGCCAGTTAATTAGGTGTCTATGTTATATTTATAATTTATACCATAGTTTTTATACTGTCAATACATTGAGTTTTCGGTGATAACAGTTAAATTTAAAAGATAATTAGAAGGAACCCATCTTTTTCTTAAGTTGTTCAGAACAAGCACAGCATAAAGGCATAGCCAGCACTTTTCTTTCAAGGACAGCATGTAAGAGTTGGCTGATAAAATTAATTGCTCTCAGATATGAGCAAATTTAGACAGCTAATTCTTTATTTCTTGGGGTTATTAGAGAAGTATTCAATCCTACTGTCCTTGCTGGCCATTAAAAAGTCGAACCTGTTGGTTGATTTGTCCTTGTTAATGCCTGAGAGATTCATGCAGCCACCAAGAGACAGCCAATAAAACGAATAAGAAATTACAGGTTAGATATATATCAAATATTTGCATAAAGTAGAGGCATAGTCACCTTATCACAGATTGTCTATTTTATAGTCCCAAGTTTTACCAAAATGATTTAGCAGTTCTATTATGTGTTAGAAGACTATACAGGCAATAAAGTTATTTTGTTTTTCAATTGCCTCCTTTGACAGTAATAAGAAGACAAACTTGAACTCTCCATTCCACAGTGAGAAGGACTCTACAAATTGATATGACATAGCTAATCAACACCCATGGAAAATGTGTCATTAACTGAAATTCTGTTAAATACAAGGAAATAAATAAACTCCTACTGGGGAAGGGTACTGGGAAGAACTACATTATACTGGAGGAAGCTGGGGGAACTGAACATTTCGTGACATGTTCCTGAAACTAACAAGGTCAAGTGGGGATGCTCTGACTGAAGCAGTTTCCTGATGGCTCTTCAGAGAGAATCAAGCTCCTCCCAGAGCCCAGCTACACACTATGACACAGTGTGTTTTGAGTTTCATCTGAGTCCTGACAAGAAATCTTTCAGCCTCAGATAAAGTATGTTTCTGTTATAAGATATTAGCAATCTTTCATATAATACACCTTGAATTGCTGCTGAAATGAGTCTCACTGTGCTACTAAGCATAAAACTACATTTAACTGAGTCTTTAATTGACAATCTGACAGAATATTACTAAAGGTAAAATATAGCCAACAAACTTTCAGTTGTGTCCCCTCCTCAAAAAGAGTTTATTTTAACTATTCATTTTGTGTTGGTTATAAATTAGTAGAAATTTTTCATCATACATGACAGAAAAAGATTTTTCTCAATTTTAAGATAAGGGAGAGGGCGAGGAAGCAAAGAAAGGGTCCAGTGCTTGCTAAGACTGTAGAACTGACCCAGTGGAGCAAGGATAATAGGTGAGACTATGACACTCATAATTAAAGGCTGCTTGGAAAGTAGTAACCACATCATTCTTTCTAACCTAATGTACAGGCCTAAAATTATGGATGTTTTGACAAGATCTCATTGTTTCCTGAGATAAAAGCAAATCATTCACCGATGAAATCTGCTATAACAAGGACTTTTGAGCAGAGATGTATGAATTATAACAAGATATAGAAACAGTCCTCATGAATATTGTTATTTTTCTCTTGTTTTTAGTTTTTTCATTTATAGATGAAAAGTTTTAGTTAAAGTTGAGTCAGATTATATAGGCCTGGTCTGAGAATCTCAGCAATTATTAATTAGAACACACTACAACTGGGCAGTGTTTTTACAGGACTACTCAGGATGTCTAAAATATAGCATGGGTGTATTGGGGCCAAATGATGACATCAAATATATTACATCATTTACTGGCAGAAACTAGAGGCAGGAAGGAGATCACTGCAGCCTGCCTACTATTCATGAAGCTTACTAAACCAGAACAAATTTTTGTTAACTGTTAAATCTTCTTACAGTTACAAGAGAAAAAAATTTAGAAAAATGTAAAATAGTGAAATATTGGCTATACAGAGAAAATGAAGACGTAATAACTCATCATTTCTATGGGGAAATCACCTATGTGCCAATCTGTGAATAATTTTAGAACCCATTAAATAAGTGTAAAGGTGTATTGGTTAAAAAGTGAAGCCTGCTGAATCTAGAGAAGGACTAGTTTGAACCATATATTGTACACAATGGATAAACTTTCAGTGAAGAAATCAATAACTTTGGATATTACAAGTTTAACTCATCTGGGGCTATAAAGTTTCATGGGATCCTATGTAGGATCCCAAATCAAGAAACTTGAGGCAGAAAACTAATAATAAGAAAAATCAAAGAAATTATTTTGTTAAGTCATAAAACATCTTCATAGATCAAAATCATTCTCCTTAATAATATTCAAACTCTGGCCTAGGATTATTGATTTGTCAATGGAAATTTCCTATTCTAGACCATTCCATGTGATCATAGCTCGGAACAGCACTCCTGTTCCTTACTTCATTTTGTATGTTCTAGAAAATGTAACAAATGCTTTGCTTTGCATGTTAAGTCATGATACACACACATGTGCACACATGCACATACATATACATGTATACATGCATATACTCACACACATGGAGAGAGATGCAATCACATGTGTGTACACTCACAGAGTCATATAAATATCTCAAGCTCCCAGGTAGAAAAAAAAATCTGATAAGATCTATCATTCATGTCTTAGGCTGCTGTTAGGTTTCTTAAATGGAGAATGTATAAAGTAATCCAGTAAGCATTTAATTTTCAAATAATCATTTTAAACTACTCCAAGATTAAAAATGCAATACTTTTTAAAAACAAATAGGTTTCAGGTGTCTGTCTATCTATCTATCTATCTATCTATCTATCTATCTATCTATCTATCTATACATATATATATGTACCAATCTACCCTGTCATATCAAGTAATCGCAGGACTAGGCACATCTTCTTCCACTAAAACCAAACAAGGCAACCCAGTTAGGGGAGCAGGGACCACAAGCAGGCAGCAAAGTCAGGGACAGTCCTGGTTCTAGTGTTGGGGAAGCCACATGATGACCAAGGTTCACATCTGCTACATATGTGAGTGTGTGTGTGTGTGTGTGTGTGTGTGTGTGCGCGTGCGTGAGCACAAGGGTTGGGGGTGGGGTTGGTCCTGCCCATGTAAGCTCTTTGGTTTGTGGTTCAGTCTCTGGGAGCCCCCAAGGGTCCAGGTTAGTTGACTCTGTCGGTCTTCTTGTGGAGTTTCTATCTTGTCTGTGGTCCCCCAATCCTTTTTCCAATTCTTCCAAAACACTGTTCAAACTCCATCTAATGTTTGGCTATGGGTCTCTGCATTTGTTTCAGTCAGCTTCTGGGTGGAGCCTTTTGGAGGACAGTTATGCTGTTTATAAGCTTAACAGAATATCATTAAAAGTGTCAGGAATTGGTTATTGCCCATGGAATGAGCCTCAAGTCAGGTCAATCATTGTTTGGCTAGTCCTTCAGTCTGTTCCAGTTTCTTTTTTCCTTTAGAATTAATTTATTTTATTAAATCATAAATGTACAACAGCTTCTTAACTCTACACACACACTTAAATTTTTAAAGGAAAAACATTATGTCTTATTACACCATGATCCTGGCTAATAGCTTTTCAAAACTTTTGAGAAAAATCTTTAAAAAGGTTTCGCATGTCACCTAAAACTTACAAATTTAACTTTATCAAAGAAGAAACGCTTCTACACTCTTACAAAGACCACTAGAAAGAAGCAACAACTAAAAAGCTAAGAAACTGTCTCAAAGGCATTTTTATTTTATTTATTCATGTATGTACTTTTACAATCCTTCCTCCACAGTAAGGTAATGTTATTAAATAATCCAATCCATTCACAAAATGGCTCTCTGCGTCCGCTCTGGTGTCTTCTGCCACTGCACTGCATAGTTATGCATGACTGAGATAAGAGTTTCCTTAACGTTGTTATTTCGATAACCTAAAGCTGTTCTGTTACCTCTGGGCTCCCATCCTCCTCTATTTATACAGTGAAGCCCATGGTAAGTAGGAAGAAGCTCAATATCTGCTCCTTCCACCATTCCCCCACTTCCTCCTCTTCCTCCAGGACCATAGTTCCCTCCACCATATGGTCCTCCCATGTTCCTGCTACCACCAAAGTTTCCACTCTTCGTTGGACCATAGTTAGAAGGTTGATGGTTATAATTTCCAAAATCATTGTAATTTCCACTTCCATAATTTCCTTCTCCGTAGCTGTGGTAACCACCTCCGGAGCCCCCCCTCTCCCCCCCCCCCCGCCACCCCCCCCCGGGCCCCCCCCCCCCCCCCCCCCCCCCCGTTATGTCCAGGTCCTCCACCACCATATCCTTCTCTTCCTCCTCTATAACCAGGGCTACCTCCAAAATTGCCACCTCCAGGTCCTCCTCCATACCCATTATAGCCGTCTCCAAATCTACGTCCACTTCCATATCCATCAGATCGCCTCCTAAAGTTGCTTCCTGGTCCTGGTCCAAAATTGCCACCGGTACCACGAGAATCTCCAAACCCAAAATTTCCTCCTCTTCCACTCCTAGAACTTTGGACTTCTTGCATTTCTTGTCTAGACAATGCCTTTCTAACTTCTGCATTGTGACCATTTATAGTGTGACATTTCTGCATGACAATTTTATCCACAGGATCATCAAAAGTAACAAAGCCAAAGCCTCTTTTCTTTCCAGATTGCCTATAGGCAATTATTTCAGGAGTATCAGTTTTTCCATATTCTTCAAAGTAGTCTCTAAGGTGGTGTTCCTCGGTATCTTCCTTAATTCCACCGACAAACAGCTTCTTAACAGTCACATGGGCTCCTCGTTTTCCAGACTCCTCTCTTGGTACAGCACGTTTTGGCTCAGCTACCCTGCCATCAATGGAATGAGACCTTGCAGCCATGGCAGCATCAACCTCAGCCATAGATAAGAAGGTTACAAAGCCAAAGCCTCCTGATCTTTTGCTTGCAGGATCCTTCATAACCACAGTCTGTGAGCTTTCCCCATTGCTCATAATAGTTTCTCAAATTCTCTTCTGTGGTTTCAAAGCTTAAGGCACCAATAAAGAGCTTACGGAACTGTTCCTTTTCTCTCTCCATTGTGGACTCAGTCACTTCAGCCCGATTTTCTGCAGCTGAGCGAGATGAGAAAGACCTCAGAGGATGGGCATGCATGGGACTCATCCTGATACTATGGTGAGAGTAGCTGGTGGCCAAGAAACTGCCCCACAAGGAGCTACTGCACATGCTGCTACTCAGTCTCTTCCATTTTCAAAACTACAGATATATCTTAGCTTACTTTAAAACCATAACAATTATTTAGATGTTATTTCTTTACACATAGGTTGACATTGATTTAAAATGTAATCTCGGTTTCTATTATCAGAGAATTCACATATATATTTCATATATATTATATATGGTATCATTCAAGATATTATATATTTTATACATTGATTTATGTATGTAAATGACTTTTGAAGTAAAAAAAAATTCCCCATTTTATCTTCCCCAGTAACTCCTGTAAGCTAAGTAATTTAAGACTTTATATTTGGATTGTTTTAAGTGGTACATGGAAACATAAAATTATACCTATTATATAGTACCTTGTGATATTCAGATATACATGAAGAAAAAAAGCAAATTTATCTCTTCAAATTTTATTCATTTCTTTATGATGAGAACAACTTTAAATTTCTTAGTTTATGAAATTCTCTACATGGATTATAATAAAATATACATTTCTGACACATACAAATAAATAAAAAATGATCATTTTAATGCACAGAATATGTGATAGGAAAAAGTCTCTTCTGACTAAAGAGGAATATTTTGCAATTATTTATTCCTCCACTTAATTTTCACTTGAAAAATTTCTTTGTAGAAACATAACTTTCTTCTCAATGTTAAGATATTGTTGACCCAGGCAGAGGTGACATATACCTTTAATCCCAGCACTTGGGAGGCAGAGACAGGCCAATCTCTATGTTTCAGGACAGCCAACAGAGTAAGTTTTAGGACAACCAGGGATACAAAGAGAAACCCCACCTCACCCCCACCCCCTCCAAACAAGATACTGTTGGATCAAAAGGATGATTGGGAAGAAGTTGAGGGTTGGGATGGGCCCATTAATAAAAGCTTTCAATGAAGAAAAATGTGTGGAAGCTTGCAAGTTAGGTTGGTCTGATTTACATAAGGAGCAGCCATGAAACAAAATAGAGCAGAAAATCCTGAACTTGAGATTTCAAAATGGGTACATCTAAATGCATTAGGGCGATGGTTGCCTTAGATGTGTATGTGCCTGTGTGATTGCATGTGTTTGTGCGTGTTTCTGTAACTGTGTGCATGGTTCTATAACCAAATATCCTGAAGATGCAACTTTATGGAAGGGAGATTTTTCTTAGCTTTTAGTTGTAGTGTTTTTTCTATGTCCTGCTGGGGAGGAATAGGCAACATAGAACAATTTATTTAGAACATGGGGTCCAAGAAGTGGGCATAAAATTTACTAGCTCTTAGCTTCATTCCTCTGTTTTGTCTCCTTAGATAAACTCTTCTTTTCTCTGAATTAGGAGGAGGGAGGGAGGTTATTGAAACTTAAGAAACGTTAAAACTCACAAGAGACATAATCTCTTCCATCAGGGTTATAGAAGCAGTAATAGTATCTGGAGACTCCCCTGGTGAGCTGCCCACAAACTGTGCAGGGAGTTCCAGGAATGTAGCTATTGTGCATCATTGTTTTCAGGGATGTAGCTTCTCTAGAGTCACCAAGGCTCCTGGAAGTATCCTTCATGCATGCTTCTTTGACACCAGTAATTCACTGCTTCACCAAGCCAGTGTTAAGTGGAGTTACTTCTGTAGTTTCCTGCTGGCACTGTATTTGAGATGAACATCTTTTGGTCCTGTGTTCCCAGAATAATGCGTAAGGTGGTATGAACTGTATTTAAGATGGATCCCCCGTGCCCACACCAGTTATTCCTTTCTTGAAATGGTTTCGTAGACACCGACATAGGAACATCTCACTAATCTCCTTGGTTTTTTAAAATCCATTTAAGAATTAAGCTCACCATAATTAATATAGTCCTTGTCAACTTGTTAGTCAACACATCATCTTAAATTAGAACATCTCAATCCCATAACCTCTTCAAAGCTCATATCTATCCCCTAGTGCAAAATTATATTCAGTCTACTTTGAGAGTATCCATGCTATTACTGAGTCAAAGTCTCCTGCTAAATTCAAGGTAACACCTAGTGTTGATCCTTTTATTTAAAGCAAGTCGCACACCTTTGATAGTCAATGATATTGTAAAAACATGTCATCCCAAATTAGAGGGGTAACTATCTAAAAGGACTAATGTAAGGCTGAACTCCAGCGTCGAAGCAATAAAATCTGTGTTTTTGTCTGACATGGAGCTTTGGGTATCCCTTGTACCTATGTCGTATCATTTTCAGTTCAAGTGGCTTCTGGCTTGTGCTAGGTTTATTCAATGCTAGGGACTTTTCTGAGTAGATAGTCTACAATTTTTGCATTTTCAGCACCTTGAGATTTCCAGTGCAGTCTAAACTTAGCCTTTAGATCTTCATCAGTTGCCTTGTTAAGGCTCCCTTAGGCATTCTCATTCGGCTATGCATTGTCTGACTTCTTGTGCCTTTTAAAAGACATATCTAAAACCAATAACTCTTGAATTGTAAAATGACTGTAAAGCCAGCATGGAATCTGACCACTAAGAACTGGTGCAAAATCAAGCAGCAGCTGGACCTTTAATGAACTCAGCTGTAGTGGAAGGCCTAGATCCTTTGAGCTAGTGAGATACTACTGAAGGTTGCTTTATAGGGTGTCCTGGGATCTCGCTCTTCTCACAAGAAAACCTTCAGATCAGCTTGTAGCTATGGTACTGAGAGTCTCAGATTTAATGATTTCTGAGATGTTCTAAGAGTGAGTTGCTTATTTTTCCCATGAAAAGTCATCTTTGTAAGTGAGCCAATTTCACTAAGAATCATGTGCTTCTACCCTCAACTTTCAATTTGCTCTTTTTATGGCAGGGTTGTGCCTTTTGAGATACTTCCACTTTTTTCTGTTGCTCAAGATTCTCACTGTAATGCTGGATGAGAGCATTACAGAATAGCTTTATCTCAGGCTGCACATTGTACTGGCTTGGGAATATGTCTATCAAATCAATTAGTTCAACACCTTTAAACTCTGCCTCCTACGGTTTCAAGGCACGGATGAATTGTAGACAATTATTTTGCCAGAATGAAACATGAATGACCTTAAGTTCAGTTCTCAATGGTCCTTATTCCACATCAAATCATTTGTGCACAGGCTTCCAGTCTCCACAGTATACGTTTTTAAAATCAGAATTCTGACCTTATGAGACCTCTCCCCACAGATAATCCATTAATTTCTGTTTGCAGAATTCTAGGAATTCTCTGGGCTGCATCTCCAATTTTTTTCAAATATCCCCACAGAACAATTCAAAAAGCCTGAAGACTATATGTTTCAATTGATTCAGAAAATCAACTCTACTTCGGTAGTATGAGTTTTATACAGTAGTTACTTTGGTGCCACTGACAAAATACTGGGGAAGTAGAACTTAGATGAGAAATATGTATCAGGCCTCTAGTTTGAGAAGATTCAGGTCATCATAGTGGGAAAGGTGGGTGGAAGAAAGAGATCCATAACAAAGGATTCAAAAGGCAAAGAGAATAAAACCTTTTAACACTAAGGTGACATTTTACTTCCTTCCATGCATGCTCAGTCCACAGATTAGTGCCACCACATTCAATGCACATCTCTCCTGCTCAGTTAATACTTTCTGGAAATACATACTCAGAAATTACGCTCTCCAGTCTCATAACAAGGCACACACAAGTTAATAGAAGTAAATTGTCACAGACATTGGTCAGAACAGCTAAAGAAAACATAAGTTCTCTCTACATATTTGGATTTCTTTAATCAGTGACAAAAATGTTGAATTGCTGCTCATAAGAATAAGAAAAGCTTTGTTTTCAAAATTGTACAACTGTTTGTAGGCAAAGATGTCAATCCTTCCTGATGACTTCTTCCATACACAGCATTTGAAAGCTATTTACCTTCTGAGCACACTGGTAACACTGTATCATCAACACAGCCTTGAAAGTAGCTATCAGACTTATGTTGATTTAATGGCAAAACCCTCAAATTCTCAATAGATTGAAGTATTGACATAGAGTCACTTATGTAGTTTACATAAAAATATAAGTGATGAAAAATTACTATAACAATCAAACGGGTGAAAATCAGTCAATATCACAATATGTGTTCAAAATGAAGATGGTCTCTACAAATCACACAGAGTTATGAACAACTTAGTTGTACAATATTCAAAGTAAGAAATTTGAAAAACAAACAGTTATTAAAACACTGTTGCTTTTTATATGAAATATAGTAAAGAGCTTTTAAGTTATCATTTAATAATATTAAGAATAATTTATTTCAAATTCATAGTAGTCTCTTATTTCAAATTCTGCTGTCTCTTAAAGGCTTACCTTGAGGCAGTCTGGATGACATTGCATCCAGCATACATGCCACAAAAAAACATGCTGTGGGGGAGAACTGCAGGTTAGTAAGGAATGTGTAAGTCTAAATTGACCATCACTCTAATAAGATGAGCCCTTAGAATAAAATAGGGATGATTCAATATAATCAAAATACTATGCTAATCCTTGCATGCATGGAAGATTTGGGTGCAATTTTTAAGTCCTCATTTGAATAAATTTAAATGTATCTAGGCATGGGAAAAATAAATAGGAGATATATAAAATAGGAGATATATATATATATATATATATATATATATATATATATATATATTCTTTACTGTCACCTATACTCCAACCCAGAGACAATAGTAAAATCCTTGAAATTATGAAACTATAATGGTTTAGTAAAGTTTCCCTATAAGGTTTTCTGTTTATCTTTATTACAGTCAAGAGCAGTGGTTTTCAACCTTCCTAATGCTGTGACTCTTTAACACAGCTCCTTATGTTGTGATGATCCACAACCATAAAAATAAATTAGCTTTGTTGATACTTCATAAATGTGATTTTGCTACTGTTAAGGGTTGTAATTTAAATATCTCCTATGCAGGATATCTGATATGCAACCCCCAAGAAAGGGTCATTTGATTCCCACCATGGTTCCAACCCACAGAATGTGAACCACTGGTGAAGAATCTAAGTGGCCAAATTCGATCTTAAAAATCCTCTGTCCTCCTCTGTCCCTTTGTAATATTTAAGTTATAACCCTGAAAAACCTGAAACACAAATCTGTGACTGGGTAGCATTGGTTTTCTCTCCTAGGCTTAAGGCCTGGTTATTTTATTTCACAGAGATCCTGTGAACGAATTCTATTAAGTGCTGATTTATTTCTTTTACCTCTAACTTATTCTAAAATAAAGCTTTGGAGTAATTTATCTGAAAACAGAATCCTAATGTGGTAGAAAAAAATAGTACCCATAACGTTTTGAGATGTATTTAGGTCAAGTTTTTCTGCATGGCAAGCGTATTTTGGGTATTAGTTTGGAGACTGGGCTTCCAGTCTTCAAGCAGCTATTAAACTGTAATATGTGTTTACATCCTGATCTTATTTCCATCTACTTCCAAATGTAAATCAATTCCAACTTCAGTTGATTTTTGATATTTTTGGATTGATTAATTATTATTTAATTTGTATGCATGCATAAGTCTGCACCATGAGTCTGGCTTGCAACCACAGAGGTCAGATGAGGGTGTCTACAAGCAGCCTTAGACATAGTTGTGAGCAACCTGTAGGTGCTGGGAGCCAAACTCAGTTCCTCTGCAATAACAAAAGTGCTTTGATCCACAAGCCACCTCCCTAGTCCCTGACACTTGATTTCTGAATACTGTCCTGTAGCACAGAGTTTAAGCCAAATATTTACAGAATACCAATGGTTCCTGTTTTAGGTCTGCATTTACATTTATTTTAAGTTAACTTTCAAATTCAGTATTTAGTACTTGAATGTTTAATTTTCCTTAAAGGTATTTGACCAAGAGTGCTTCTTTTCTCACAGAAATAATTTTAGCAATATAAGCAAAAATAAACTTTTTATTTTAAAAAAAGAAATAGATGTAATTGTCTAAAAGTCAGGCTTTGTCTGATGAATGCAAACACTCTGATAGTAGAAAATGAAATGCATTTTCTCCACTGAAAGGGGGTTAGTGGCTGACAAAGTGAGAAAAGTTTGTACCAACTAAATTGAACTATTTTTTCCATGTTGATAAAGTGAACATTGACCTTTGTGTATTAAATGATATTGACTATTGCTAACACCATAAAAATAATAAGCCAATACCTACGTGAGTAATTACATAAAATATTGTTGTTGGAAAATTACATTGCAAGTGTTAAAGTGTTAAAGTGTAATGTATTGCAACATTACAGGCTGTTGATGAATACCACAAAAATTAGTTATATGAGGGGGATTCAAATAATCACTTATGTTTTATTGGGTAAAGGAAGTTTATGGGCACATTTGAATTGTTGTCACTCTGCAAGATTATTCTTGTCTTTCATATTTGAAAACATCTAAGGCGACAAATGTACCAATTTAATGCAAGAACCACAGGAACTTGTGCACATAGAATCAGTTTTCACAATCCAGCATTGTTGAGCCACTACTTTCGGATTTGTTCACATAATAGCTAGGCCTTGAATAATATATGCACACACACACACACACACACACACACACACACACACACACCAGTACTATTTTCCATACATTTAAATTTACTGTTTGATATGTACCTTCATAATATGGAAAACACTATCATTACTTTTAAATGTAATGACATGTAACATATAAAAAATTTCATACAGTTCATCACACCTTCCCAAATTGGTGAATTGAGCATCAGATCTAGAAATGGCTCATATATACCTAGGTGATTTATCATGGCCCTGTTAAAGCTATGACCACACTCAACAAAAGTGCCATTTTATAATAATACTTCATTTGGAGATCTGAAACATTTTTGAGTTAATGCTTCAAAATAAATATTCCAAAGTTTGTATGTATTTTCTCTTGAAGGATTTGAAGTATGGAGTGCGAGTATTTGAAGCCTCTGTTTATCAGTAAGTAGCTTTGTAATCATGGGCAAGTTCTTAAATACAGTTGCCTTTGTTCCTTGGTACAAAAGCTAACTGACTTAGTCACTGTTCTATTACTGTGAAGAAACACAATGGCCAAGATAATTCTTATAAAAGAAAGCATTTAAGCAAGGGCCTTGTTTACAGTTTCAGAAGCTAAGTCTATTATTATCATGCTGGAGAGCATGGCAGCCGACATGGCAGATATGGTGCTAGAGAAGCAATTGAGAAATACATCCTGATTCACAGGAAGAGAGAGAAAGTCAGGGACTACCATGGGCTCTTGAAACCTAAAAGCCAACTCCCAGTAGCACACTTCCTCCAATACCTTCTAACCCTTCTAATCTTTCCAAACAGAGCAACTCTTTGATGACTGAGCATTTAAATATATAAGCCTGTGGAATAGCATTCTTATTCAAACCACCTCACTGACACAGTTCACATATCATGGGATCACTAGCAAGGACGGGTTAATTAAGGAGTGTAAACATTTTGTAATGGCACCTGTATGCCTTGCCACCATTTCCCTCATCCTCACTGTTACTGTTGTATCCTTGGCACCTGCTTGATCTAAGGAAGATGCCTTGTTATTGAGATGGGCCAATCAATAGCTAGTATAAATTGATGAACTATAACCAGGGATTTGTTTTTTAGGGCTTTAATAGTCCTTGAGTAGCCAAAATTCAGATCCCCAAAATTTGTCCATAGCACCAAATGGAATAATGTTTTGAAAACAGAAAATAAAATAGTTTTGGATAGGGATAATAACAGATAATAACACAAGCAACACATTTCTTTTAAGTAAGCAGCCTCTGGCATCAAAAGTATACATTTTCTTTTGCTACTTTATGCTACGTCATTTTTGATATCCTTAAAAGTTGAATTTCTGAATCTTTAATTCTATCCTTTCAAATGTATTTTACTATCCACACAATGTAGAGAAAGCCCTTTTAATAGTCCTTAGATATTTATGTAAATAAGTGACATAAAAGGTATGTATGCCGCTTATTTCAATTAATTAAATGAAACAGAGCTTCTATACAGTTATCTTACAGTTTTGATTGCAATGTAAAATGAATACTTTTTCTATAAAGACCTTATCAAAAAACTGGGAGAGAGAGAGGGGGGAAGGGAGGGAGAGAGGGGAGAGAGAAAGAGAGGGAGAGGGAGGGAGAGAGAGAGAGTGAGAGAGAGGGGGAGGGAGAGAGGGAGAAAGGGAAAAGAGGGAGAGAGGGAGAGAGGGAGGGAGATAGAGAGAGAGGAGAGGGAGGGAGGGAGAGAGAGAGCGAGAGAGAGTCAGTGGCTTTGTTTCAGAATTAAGAAATCCCTAGAATCTTAAAGATAGAAGATTTGATATATAGAAATTGTTCTCATAGAACACAAGCTCTCTTGCCAAGATTCTTTTCCTCTAGGGTTTTAGACTCTTCCTGACACACACTATGACTCAACACCAATTTGCTGTACTCAGTTGCCTGTTGATTTCTCCAAATCCACATTCCTCCCTCAGCATTCCTCTTTAACACTTTAACTCTCCCGTGTTCTAGATAACGATCCAATGTGCTCATTCTTTCTCCCTAGTATTGTACAATCTTATAATATTTATAGAGCGGCATGCCAAAATATTATTACCAGTACATACATTTAATTTTCAAGATATATTTCCAACCCTCTCTAAATTTCAGGAAAGGACACTTGCCACCATGTTTTATTAGCTGAGTTTGATCTCCAGAATCTGCTGAAAGGAGCAGGGCAGCTCTTGAATGTTGTTACCTGATCTCCATATGAATGCTATGGTGCTCTCTCTCTCTTTCTCTCTCAATAAATAAATAAACAAATGTAAGAAAAATTTCAATAAATAAGTAAATAAATAAAAGCATGAGGGAAAATGAACCTGCTTGAACTTTAACTTGGTAGAGAAAAAAGAAAAGAAAAAGAAATTCCTAACAGTAGGATATTCAAAGACAAAGGATTCTGATGGTGACAAAACCTGTATTTAAAGATATATGAATATGTACACATCTCTTAGTCTAATGGGCCTATTATTTCTGTGAGTGAGTAGGACATTCCAGTGTGATCATGTAACAGTGTCATGGAATGGAATTTAGGTATAAAAGGAATTAAACCTTGGTACTCCTGGTTCCTACCTTACTAAGCTATGGACTGTTAAATGTTACTACTGGCATGAAGGTCAAGGAAATGAAGCAGTTTTTAAATCACTGCACTTTCCATAGAATCTAGACTCACTCTGCCCTGCCTTGTCGGTCTTTCAAGCTTCATCTACCTTCACTCTTCCACAAGAGTGCTGAGATTTCTAACTTTTGGATTCCTAACTCCTGTTATTTTGATGTGCTTTTATATAATCTGCAGCCAGTTTCAACGCCATTATAATAGAATCTCAAACGAGAAAAGATGAATGTATAAGCTCAATCTGTTATTTTAGATGGTAAGCTATTCAATAGAATTTGACACCATATAGATAATTCTAAGCTCTCCCAAGTCAGAAATTGGCATATGTTTACTATTTATATCATTTTTATAATCTAGGTATTCTTATCTTCGTTTATAGTTAAAACTGGGATTTTATATGCTACGATAATTTGATCTTCTAATAAATTTAACTGAACTTGTAAATTTACAAATAAACATCCTAGCTCACATGTTCATCTTGTAAACCCCATGCCATTTTACTCTTTCAAACACATACAGCTTGAATGAAATGCAAGATTATGTCATTTGTTAATGAGCAGCATATCTATCGTACATCTCACAGTGTTAACACATACCTTTTAATTAATTAGGTGATTGGTTTTATTTGCATCAGGTCAACAACGAGGCTACCAACACTAAATCTGAGCCATGTTTTAATCTTCAATTATATTGACTACTTTGTATACTTGATGCACTTCTGTTCCTTTGAGAAGGAAATAAAAGTCTCTTTTCTTGAACTCTAAGTGGTCAAATTTCTCCCATGTTCCCTTTCCCTGCTGAAGCCTGATTTAGTTTCTATGAACATTAGAGAGGTTTAGATTCAGTCTTCCCATACTCCATTAAAGCCTGTGTTTATAATCCCTTTGGGGTAATTAACTGACTTCATAAACACCATTTCAAGTTGACAATTTCCTAACTTATTTCAGAAGATTTTACTTTTCTCCCAGAAATCCAAATACCTTTAATCTATGGCATATTGGACATCCACCTTTGTTTTTAATATCATGTCAGCAGACATCTAGAGATTTAAAATTGACTATGCTCTGCGGAAAACTCTTATCATCCTTTCCCATGATTCTGTTTCACAAATTTCCTGAATCAAACAATGACAACTCCTTTCTCCAGCTGAAATGATTTGTTTCTTTCACTGACATGTGAACACTATGTCAGCTAGTTTCAATTCATCCCAGGTGACTGGTCTGGCCTGTCCTTGGTAAGGCTGGAAAGACATGGTTCCTGACCTGGAACAGGATCAATAGGGCTCCTCCACAAGTGTCGACAGCTATTGTGGGAATAAGGCTCGTTTGTATAATAATGTACATATTTTCATGTCTTTCTGCGAGGAATATCCTCCCTGTAAACGTTGATGACTCCATAATAATCAGAGACAGCATGAGTCAGGGAGGCAAAGGGACTTCAGGACAGCCCTTAAGACTGGAAAAGAACTCTGAAAACATTGAGTTCAAAAATATGTAATTTCTCAACTATGCAAAACATAAGGATGCAATATGAATTACATGAGGTGCTTTACCAATCTAAAAGGACAAAAGCAGCTGTGCTGTGAGCCAAATTGTCAGAAAGATACTAGAGAAGGGGATAAAGAGATTTAGGGAGTGGTGATCATAAGAGATCTCACCCAGATAAATTTTTGGTTTATGTTTATAAAGGCAGACAGATTCCTGAGTTAAGGGTCAGCCTGGGACAGAGCAAGGTTAGGCCCAGGCTTGGAAGAAATGGTAATTTCAGGACAGCTAGCTTTTTGCCTGTGCTTAACAAAGGCAGGTGAATCTCTGAATTCTTTTGAAATGTTAAAAATGTGTGCTTACTGTCTCCTAAGAACCAAGGGTCTGGGGTCACTGGATGTTTATTTATGGGAAAATCATAAAGGGAACCTGAAGTAATGAGTGAATTCTAAAAAGCTGACTTGAGCAGAACATAGGCTGTCAGCTTGGACTGAAGATTTGACTTGGAGTCATTTGTCTCACTGCTCCCAGACACCCCTTCTCTCAGAACCCCTCTTGAACCCCTCTTCAAGCCTCAGCTGGACCTTGGCATCTAGGACCACTGGCAAAGTCTTCACTACCCTTATCCTAATTACAAATGCTATCATCTTTAGTATGATTACTGAAATAGACACTTAGATTGATCTTACCGGTATCTACATAGTTTAGTCTCAAAGTATCCTATCATTATGGCCTAGATTATGTCACCAACTTCCTTAAGACAGACCTATCAATGATACCCATTTCCTCTTTCTATTTTGTTTGTTTGTTTTCCCTGATCCAGGCCTTTCTTATAGAATGCATACAAGCTTCAAATTCATTATCTTGTTCAAACTGAATTCAAACTCATGGAAAACCTCTTGGGTACCTCGATAGCAGGAGTGTGCCACCATAGTTGGTTTACTTCAAAGTAAAAGTTTAATCCAAGCAATCAGAATGATGTTACAGACCTAATATCTCCATCACTTGTAGTGTTTAGTTTTTTATTCTTAATGTGACACAGTCTAGAATCAATCACCTGGAAAGAGGGAACTTCATTTGGGTAATTGTCCAGATCTGATTGACCAAGAGTCATATTTGTTATCTGTGTGGAACTTTTTTTCTGACTGCCCTGGGAGAGCTCAGACTATCATAGATAGATCCATACTTGGGCAAGTGGACTTAGCTGTATAATACAGCTAGCTGAGCATGAGCCAGAAAGTGAGCCAGTAAGTTCCATCCCTCTATCTTTCCTGATTCTGGGTTCCTGTCTTGAAATCCTGTCTTGACTTAGCTCCAAATTGTGACCTAGAAGTATAAGCCAAATAAGCCCATTTAAACACATGTTGCTTTTGATCAGAGTGTTTTTCTTTTTCCCCACAACCACAGTATGAAAGGAGCACACCATCTCTTTCTTCTGACTCTGCATTATCTTTGCTGCTCTTCTATTTTGCCAAGTACATGCCAATCCTGGAACTTGACACCATCTTCTCTTTACTTAAAATTATCGTCAATTCTATCTGCAGAGTTTATTTCATTGGCTGCACTATTTTCCTTTACTTCATTGTCTTATTTTAGTCTCATTTTATATTTTGTTGTGCTGAAGATCAAGCCCAGAGCCACCCAGTTGCTGAGAAAGTACAATACCAGTCCCTGCTACTTTCATTCTTCACTCAGGCATCACCTTCTTGGGATGCTAGCTGGCAATGCAACCCATGACTTCCAATACCACAGTTTTATGCAGAATTTTATCCAATGTTTATTTCTCTTTATTGTTCTGTGCCACCAGGCTTATAGTAGTGACTACTAATTATGCTAAGTATTTTCATATATGTAGATAAGATCCTTCAGCTATAGTTGCTCCATGCTTTTCACTTATCTCTTCCTTCTCACAAGGGATCCTTTCCTCCCTTCCCCCAGATCAGCTTCCTGTTTTTTTATATCCTCTATTTTAAATCTAAATATTAAAAACTCTTGTTACTTATCTGAATTTGGCTTATTTTGCTTAATTTTCACCCATTTTCTTGCAAAGGAAAGGATTTTGTTTTTCTTTTATTGGAAAGATCTCTGTTGTATATGTATGTGTTCATATCATAGTTTTCTTTATTCATTT
Organism: Rhynchomys soricoides; assembly: GCA_019843965.1. Taxonomy (NCBI): domain Eukaryota; kingdom Metazoa; phylum Chordata; class Mammalia; order Rodentia; family Muridae; genus Rhynchomys; species Rhynchomys soricoides. The sequence goes on along the minus strand of JADRCH010000153.1, from coordinate 3,717,696 downwards.
ATCTATTGCTAGGCACCCACATTCACACTTTTGTGATTGTATTTACTCAGTAAACATAAGAGTCTCCAGATATGCTTGTTGCTTGCTGGCTAGATCAGATATGTCATGGATGATGAGATTCAATGAATAGAAAAAGAAGCCCAAGGCCAGAGAGACTCATTACTGAACCTTACCAGACATTCAAAGAACCACCATCAACACTGCCAGCATGATTTCTCTTTTCTTTTGCCTCCAAATTACTTATCTTCCTAAAACCAGGTCCCTAATCCCTATAGATTTCCTTGGTGTTTCAAATAGGTTCTAGTTTACAGTAGAGTTACAAAGGATATTATTCACAGAATTACTGGATTGACAAATAGACTCCGTGATGTGACTCCTGGGTTTGCCAAAGTGATGAGATGGGAACCATTATCTGAGATATGGCAATAACTAGACATAGTAGCTAGAAGAACCGAATATATAGAGAGGGCAAATATATCTCTAAAATATTTGTGCTCTTTGCTTATTCTTTTTAAATTCATTCTAAATATTTGACGATCATGTTGTAAATCTGAAAGCCAAAACGTGAAATAGCAGAGTAAGTACATTTACAGACTTAAAATTTGTAATTTATACATTCATATATGTATATACGTATATGATGTATATATGTAAATATATTATATATACATGTATATATGTATATTCGTATGTGCATGTTTATGCATGCATGTATGTATGTACATATATTAAGAGTCAGCAGCCTGCCTGACTCTCCTCCTATCCAGCAAGAGACTCTGTTATCCTCAACAGCAAGGTTTGCTCTAATGAACACTAGTTAAATGCCCTAAGAGGTTCATTTGGCAGGGTTCTTGGGCTGTTCTCAGCAATTCTCTAAACTTGGATTTTACTTAACTCCGAAGAAGGAAAGGGAACAAAAGGAACAAAGGAAAAACAATAACAAAAATAACTTTGGGGTTTTCAGACAAAAACCACAAAATATCATCTCATTAAGTGGCAACAGACTGAATTCTGAGAGCCCTTTTACAGTCATCAAGACAAATCTTGAAATATAGCACTTGAGTTCCACACAGGTTAAGCTTCCAACATGCATTAAGGTTTAGACAACCTTAAAGTGTTTCTATTTTTAGCTTAACATTAATGCAGAGTTATTTTGAAGAGTCTCCTTTCATTATATCTCTTAGATTTTTTACACTCAAGCAGAAACTAGGTAACCATCTTCATGATACTGCTTAATATATTTCCTGGGAATTATTTTTCTTATTCTTGCATTTCAAAATACTTCCAAATAAATTTGAAGAAGAGTAATGTTAGAGATTGTTTTGTTGGGATTTTGCTTTCTTTGCAAAAAAATACTGTGATTTAATAGTCACCAAAATTACTTTTTAGTGAAATATGGGTGGTATGTGCAGTAAGGAGAGAGAAAGAGAGAGAGAGAGAGAGAGAGAGAGAGAGAGAGAGAGAGAGAGAGAAACACAAAACATCAAGGTACACTTCAGTATGAGAAGAACAAACAGAAAGAGAACTAATTTGTTTGGGATAAACAATGGGGAGCCACAACCATGAAGGATATTAGATAGAACAAGCCACAACCATGGAAGGATATTAGATAGAACAAGCCACAACCATGGAAGGATATTAGATAGAACAAGCCACAACCATGGAAGGATATTAGATAGAACAAGCCACAACCATGGAAGGATATTAGATAGAGGAGGGACAATAGGTTCCTGGAAAGTGTTATTCAAGTTTACAGACTAAAATATGTAATAAAAGTCTGAGTAGTTAACACTGTTATTTCTTAGGTTTACTTATTTACTTCTTATCTTTTGCAGCAAACATACCTGAGAACCAAGCAGATAAGAAAGAAATAATGAAGCCAACATTTTAAGAGAGTTAAGATCTTTGATTGAATCCTCTCTATGAAAAAGGCCATAAAACTAATGCCTCTTAGAAGTTTTAGAGTTTTATTGTGTAAAGAAATCAATCTTGCTTCAGCTTCTTCAGCATGCAATATTCATTACTGTTGAAAATTTTGGAAATTTCTTCCTGACAATAGATGATACTGTGGAAATGTGTGTGGGGCCCTCTTGTAGATTTTAGCCTCATTAATAAAATGATTTAAGAACTGAATCAAATGGACCTGGGGGGAGGCAGTTTTATTGGAGTTTAAAATAAAAATCCCTGTGCGGCAAAACTTTAAATCTCATCACCTGCCCCAAAGAAGAAAATGAAGTGAGAAGGGAAATGAAATGAAGTTAAACCAAGCCAAACCAAGCCAAACCAAGCCAAACCAAGCCAAACCAAGCCAAACCAAGCCAAACCAAGCCAAACCAAACCAAGGCAAACCAAACCAAACCAAACCAAACCAAACCAACTCAACCAAGCCAAGCCAAGCCAAGCCAAGCCAAACCAAACCAAACCAAACCAACTCAACCAAGCCAAGCCAAGCCAAACCAAACCAAACCAACTCAACCAAGCCAAGACAAACCAAACCAAACAAAATTAGCTTACAGCTGCTTTGTCAAGTGGCCATAAGTAAAAGAAAGACCATGCTGTCTGTTCTTCATAATGATCACTGTTTTCTTTCTTTTTATTTTTTGACCAATGCCTTTGAGAAGAGTGCTAAAATGTCAATATGCTGAAGTAAATGCTAATGCAGGCATAGTCTGACAATAAGACCTCTCTATTGTACATTCCCAGAGAATTTACAAGTCAAGTCCTGATACATAACTGTATAAAAATTGGGCCTACTAAGGGAAATGGCATTTCCTTTCTCAGATGAGGGGCTGACATCTGTGGAAGCAGTCTGTATAAAGGGAGGGGGAAAGCAGTAGAGCAGGAGTGATTTACTGGTTTCACTGAATTTGTGACAGCAAAGACACTTGCTGCCATGTCTGATGCTTTCTCCAAAGGATTGAAACCTCACTACTTTGAAGCTTCTCACTTCTTTGCACAAACTTCCTCACTAGGGAGTGGGTTAGTTTCTCTGACGGTTGAACCACTTTAGAGCATTGCCCTTAACTTTTCTTTCTTGTGAGCTGACTTGTGAGCTGAATGTCTTGTGACCCAAGACATTCAGTTCTCATTTGTTGGCTTATACTGAAGTACTTTATTCTTAGGAATGGAGCCTTTTCTGAGTCATTGTAGTAGGTCTATAACTCTATTCAAGTGATTTTCCTATCATAAGAAATATAGCATGAGGTTCATACTCACTTATATGAACACATAATGGTAAACAGGCTACTCACTGAAAAGGCACCCTTTTTTTTTTCATGGAATTGCTTCAGTATTTTCACTGCAAGAACAGTTAAATGTGTATATTTTGATCTATTGCAGGTATATTTATGTGCCTATGTTTATTACATATCTAAGTCTTTCTTATTGAAACTGTTAGCTAAATATTGAAAGCTGATATTTTGTGCCCTTGACGTTTATTCTTCCTTTTCAATGAGCTATTTAAAGAACTTTGCATTACTATATACATTTTAAGCTTGGGGTACCATTTATACATACACTGTATGTTATAATTTTGTTCAGATTGTATAAAATACATACATACATTTGAGGAGAATTGGCGTTTTTGTAATTCTGAATATTTTATTAATGTTATATAATGTCTGCATCCATTTACAAATAAACAAAGTGACTTGCTTCATTCTCTCCATAATACTTTATAGATTATAGTCGACTAATTATGTATACTCTCCTAGTCAACGTCAGCTGTCAGTTTGATCCAGCCCAGAGTTATCTGAAGGCATCTCAATTGGGGGATTTTTTTGATAATATTTGCTTGTGGCCATATCTGGAAGGCATCTTGGTTTTTGTTAGTTGATGTATGTAGGCCCAGTCTCCTTCTGAGCTGTACCAACCCTAGGCTGGTGGGCCTGTGCAGTATAAGCAAGATAAATGACCAAGACAGAGAGAGCAAGCCTGTGAGCAGTCCTCTTCCTTACTCTCTGCTTCAGTTCTTGGCCTGCTGGAGCTCCTGTTCCCATCCCTCATTCATGGACTGTAATCTCTATATTGAAAGAAACCATCTACTCGCCAAGGTGTTTTTGTCCTGGCATTTATCATGGAATAGAAAGAAATCAAGGACATCCTTGTATCCCCAAATTACCCATGACTTTTATTTTCAGTCAAAGTTAGGGATGGTTCTTTAAAAGTTGGGTTCCACATAATCCTGGCTAATCAATAAAAATTCATATAATTATTTTCATTTCTCAACATACCAATACAGCATGCTAATGTGTTTTTGTAAATTTCTTAAGATTTAAAAAAAAACAAACAACAATCATATATCTGTGAGTGAAAACCCTTGTTTTATTACAAATAGTAAGTATTTTAAATATTATCTTGTTTTACTACTCAGGACACAAAAATACTGAATAATAAGTATGAAATCCAATTTCCTACTACATTGGAAGATTTTCTTTCAATGAGAAGTTTGATGACAGGTTTCCCCTGAGTATTTGGTGATATTTATCAAATGCATTTAGATAAATTAATAAAATTTGTTATTGTCATTCTTATACAAGTATAAAATTTAACTTTTATTAATAAATTAAAATAAATGAATTCATTCCACATTAAGTAAGAGAGTTACAAGATATTCATGTTACAATTGCATTTTTTGTTTGTTTAGAGATGGGGTTTCCTGTCGCTGAAGCTTTCTTGGAACTCCTAGTCTTCCTGCTTCTACCTCCTGAGTGCTGATGTTGCTGGTCGGCACCATTATGTCTGAATTTAGCCTTTGACCATTTTGCTAACATTGAAGTCTACATTTCTTGGTATTTGGAAAGGCAAACATCTTTAATTTCTGTAATAACTTTACTTATTTATATTATATCTATTTTACATATAGTTGATTTAATTTGTTAAACATTAGTGTGCATTTAGGATATGCTACTTACGAAGGGTATGGGATGATTGTGTTTTCTATATAATTATTTTATATATTAGTATACTTACATATTCATATATTTATATATAATTAAATATATATTTAAATTTCTTCTTTGAGAACTTCATACAAATATGCAATGTGCTTTGGTTGAAATTATTCCTAAGTCCCCTTTCTCTAATTCCTCTTACACACTCTATTGCATGTCCCATTCAGTTTCATATTCTCTAGTTCTTTTAATGAGTGAATCCAGCTCTTGTTGCTTGTATATTCGTGAGTAGCAGGCCAAACAGTAGAGCATGGGCATACACCTCAGGCAATATCTTTAAAGAAAATGGATGCTCCCTCTCAAGGTAGCCATCAACTACCAAGAATTACTCAGCTAGTGGTATGAATTTATGAACCCTCCCTTCTCCATGTTGGAATTTTGACTGGTTTGATCTTGAATAAGTCTTGTGCATATAGCCACACCTGCTATGAGTTCAAGTGAGCATCAAGTTCACTTGATGTGTCAAACCCAGAATTTTGTAGTCTTCTACAACCTATGGTCCTACAATCTGCCCACCCCTCTCTCTCCTGCTGTGATTCCTGAGCCTTGGGAAGAGGTGAGTTGCAGATATACTGTTAGTTGGTGCTTCCTATTCTTATTACATCTTTGAATATTTTTTATTTTAGAGTAATTGTAGTTGCTTAAGAAGATATAGACAATGTTCTGATATTATTTCATCCTTAAATCCTTGTATGATTCTTCAATGAAACTGCCTGGGAATGTTTGCAACTAAGAATTAACTTTTTATAGTTATATAACTCCTCAAGGTACCTATTATTTCTATAACAGTATTAGATACCAGACTGGTTGTTATTATTATTATTATTATTATTATTATTATTATTATTATTATTATTAATTTGACACAAATTTATATATATCTGGGAAAAGAGGAATTTAACTAAAGAAATTCTTTTTTTTTTTTTTTCAGATTTGCCTATGGGTAACTTATGAGACATTTTCTTGGTTGATGGTTGATACTGAGAGGTCCCAGTCCACTGTGTGTGGTGGATTCCCTAATTTGTTTGTCTAGGAAACTGAGCTAAGCAAGCCAGTAAGGGGTGTACCTAGATGGATTCGAATTTAGGTCTCCAGTTTTTCTAAGTTTCTTCAGTAATGGATTTTGACAGAAATAATAATAGAAACAAACCCTTTCCTCCACAAGTTGGTTTTGGCCATTGTGTTTGTTTGTTTGTTTGTTTGTTTTTTAATCAGAGCATCAAATGGATAAATGGATAAACAGATAAAGAATTATTGTTTTGCAATAAACTTGTCTTTTTCTCCCCCACCTGTCTAAACTAATTTGGCAAGCAGTTGCAGTATTATCCACTCTGTTCACTACCAACATTTGGAGGATCAAAAGTTACACCTCCCTTTCTTGTACCCCCAAATTTCTCCCTGTCTTCAGCCTGACTAGAGATTTCTCATGTTTTAGTTTATCTAAAAGGATTAGTTTTGAGTTCATTTTTACTCTTTTATATGAGTAAGTTTCATGAATATAACAAAAAGACTTAAGATAGTAAATATATAAAGACAAAAAATCCCTATAAACAATAAATAAACAAACAAAGAACCCCTTTATTTCACAGTTCAAGCCAATGATTGATGGGCCGTGGTACTTTTATCTTCCATGAGTCAGCACATCATGGTCCACGTGTGGCAAAACATAATTCATAATTATTCACCTTTCAGATCTAAAGTGAAACAGCATGAAGAACGGACTGAATCTCGAAGCTTTCTTTGACATTATGTTCCCAGGGAACTAAGGACTGTGTTTTTTTTTTTTTTTTTACATCCTACTTGTTCACTGTCCCCCTCCTGGTCATGCCCTCCCACAACTCTTCCCCTTTCTGCCTCCCCTCCTCCTCTGAGCCAGTGTATCTCTTTACCCTGGCACAACAAATCTCTGTGAGGCTAGGCATGTCCTTTCCAACTGAGGACAGACAAGGCAGCCCATCTAGAAGAAGGTATCCCACATACAAGCAACAGCTTTTGGGACAGCCCCTGCTCCAGTTGCTCGAGACCCACATGAAGACCAAGTGCACATCTGCGTTATACATATGGGGAAGTGTAGGTCCAGCCCATGTATGTTCTTTGGTTGGTGCTTCAGTCTCTGAGAGCAAGTCCATGTTAATTGACTGCTGGTCATCCTGTGGAGGCCTTATCCCCTTTGGAACCACAATCCTTCCTTCTGTTAGTCCATAAGAGTCTCCAAGCTCCATGCATTGTCTGGTTGTAGGTGTCTGCATCTGTCTGAGTCAGCTGCTGGCTGGAGCCTCTCAGAGGACAACATGCTAGACTCCTGCCTATCTACAAGCATGGAAGATCTTTCTGTCTTCTGATATCTTTTTAAATTTCATTCCTCAGGATTTTGAAGTTTTTGTCATACCTATCATAAACTTGCTTGAAAATCCTCAGACAACTGAGGACTGTCCAACTTTTAAAGCGTCTACATCCTGCTACAAGTACCATGTAACTGTAGGCCTCTGGGGGAACATCCAGTATCCAATCCACAAAACCACCAAAAATGTTTTCTTTGTTTTATATGCTCTTGTCATTATTTCCTCCTATCCATTTTTTATAACATGGTGGTATATTTATCTTTTGTAAAGGCGCAGATTATTGCTTTTTATCTAATACACATTCAGAATTTGCAATTCCCCAATTATGATCTTGCTTTTTGTCAAATACAATTTGAAGATTGCAATTCCCTAAGTCAACTAACAGTCTAGTCTGTTTATGTTTACTTTCTACGTTAAATTATGGCTGTCCAGTAGGAAATTCAACCTGTGTCTCATGAATCTTCCATTTCTTTCCTCGTTGTGCTTGGGATGTTCTCTTCTGTGAGCATGAGGGATGTTTCTCAGTGTTCTTAATGGCCCATCTCCAACTCTCTTTTACTCCTTCAGTAGTTTCTGTTGCCTCTTCTTTTTCTGTGTCTCAAAGGCCATAGTTTCCTCCACTACTGGACATTTTTACATTGAAGATTGGATGCAGTTTTCCATTGTTAGACTTTGTGTTAGAATGTTGTTAAATCACTAACACGATAACTGTTCATTATCATTTTACATTATATGTACAAGTGCATATGTGCTCACATGAGCACAGTTGCCTGTGGAGGCCACGGGTATTGGATTTCCAAGGAGCTAGATTTATAGGCAGTTGTAAGCCACCTCATGAGTGCTAGGAGCCCAATTCAGATCGTCTGTAAGAGGTATATTTTCTTATAACCCATTAGACATCTCTTCAGCCCACTATTTTCAATGATCCAGAGAAATCCCTTATCTAGGATTGATCAATCATGCTATTTTTACATAATAATTTTTATATTAATTATGTAAATTATATTAATACAGAAATTATATTAATTTCTGGAGACCTTCCTGGATCCATCAGGTGTTATAGTGTTTTATATGCAGTAGGGAGGAAGTATAAACTCTCCTCAGCTTTTTTAAACATCTCTGGATTATCTTTGCTTCTTCCTTTTTAAGGGCTGACCTTTCTGTCATCAATTACTTGGTTTGCATGTATGCTCAGATCTGTTCTCAGCTTCCAGTCCATGGCAGCCCCTGCTGCAGACATCTGGAACTCTGTATTTTGGCTCCTCTCTAATTCCTGGTACTCCTGTCCGAAATCCCAATTTATTTTAACTCTTATCATTTTGTATTCCTTTTACTGAGACTACAGGACTCACCCTTTGCTGCAATTTTGAAACCTGCTCAGGAAAGCATGTGGTGGATTTGGAGAGACAACTGTGTTAATTTCTCTTCTAAGGATAATATCCTAACTGCCTTATACTCAGTGTCAGAACAATGTTATTTCACATATTTAACATGTGTATTTTAAATGTTCAAAACAGGAGGACAGGTCTTGTTCGGGTATTCATGTGTGCAGGCACAATAGTTCCTCTTACAAAGCAAATTACAAAGCAGTTACAAAACAAAATCATCTCCCACTAACATATCAAACATTTCTCAAGTAAAGTGACAGATACAGTATTTGTTTGGGATTCCAGCCAACGAACTTAATGATGTCTGCTTAACTAAAACATATAGTAAATGTTTCAAGAAATTTTCATCATAATAAAAATTTACAAGCCATAATTATTAGTATCAATCTATGATAACTGATCCTCTGGGATGATGGACTTTTGACTGAAAAATGGTCTTTAAATAGAAAATATTAGCTTTCTCTAGAAATATGCTTTATGCCTCCAAATAATTTGGATTGAGACAAATATTCTAGATAAATATGGAATTGTGTATAAGATTTTAAATGTGTGAACACATTTCAGACATTGACTTGTATTAAATTTACTGATATGTGTTTAATCAAAATTAAATAAAATTTTAAAGAAGAAAAAGAAAGGAAATATTACTTGGCCAACCTTAGAGTAGGAGCAGATAGGAAGATATCTATTTATCAATCTATATATTTGTCTGTTGTCTGTCCCTATCTATCTATCTATCTATCTATCTATCTATCTATCTATCATCTATCCACACACATTTGCTAGAATAATGCAGATATTTTGTGCCCATTTTTGTAATCTATACAGGTCTTTCTCTTGCAGTTTTTTTATGGCCACCAACTTCTTCAGAAGAAAGGCCAAGTACCTCTGCATAGCATCCGAGGCAGTCTGTGCTACTGTTACTGACCATTAATCTCTCATACAGGAGACCAGACTCTAGACCATTTTCATATAAAGCTTAACTGAAGAAAGAATTATGATGTTAGAAACACTCATTTCATTGAGATTACACTTAGTAATGTAACCCTAAAAACAGCATCTTTATCAATACTTTCAGACTTCACTATGTCATTTAGCTACTGTAGTCTCCAGACTTAAGTTTCAGGTACTTTAAATCTAAGTGATATATAAGATCTGATGTTTCAGAAAGTTATTTCTCCAGATGCCTAATTGCTTCTAAATCTATCCTCTTATCCTGTGGAGTTAGCCTAAAATAAACAAAGAATATTAACAACTCAAAAATAAAGTTTTTCCTGTGTAAATAATACCCATTGCTACAATTATCTGATTCTTCACAGTGTATTAAGCATTATGTTAAATGGACATTTTTCTTTACTTCATAGGTGTTCATAACAGGCATCAAGTCTGAGCATTGTATTTCTGATTTTCCCATGAAGAAAAAGGATTGGAGATGGCATTTTTTCCGTGTTATCTCCTTCCTGCCCTCACCATGTGACATTATTTGGAGATATTGGAGGCTTTGATGAGATGGAGTCTCTGAAGAAATTTAGGTACCTGGAAGGATATCCACCCAAATGGTTATTCAGGACCTCTTTGATTCTTATCTTTCTTTTGCATTTTATGGGTACAAAGTGAAGATCAGCTTCTTTGGACTGATAGTCTTACCAAAATATATTATGTTCCACAGGACCAAAGCCATAGGGCCAGGGGACCATCGACTGAATCCATTAAAACCTTCAGGCCCAGTAACTCTTTTTTCCATTATTATGTTGATTATTTTACCTGTTTTGGCCTCAGGATGGGCAGCTAACACACAGGTCTTTGAATCACTATAGGAGACTTGTCCCTGATCGTCCCTTTTCTCTTGTGTATCCTGGCCTTACTGTGAGCAGTTTTCTTGTTACTATCCACCTCCCTCACTGACTTCTAACAGCAATTAGTTTGCTTTGCCTACCAGGACTGTGAGCCAAATAATGCCTTTTCTCATAAGAAGTTAACGTTAGGTGTTTTGTCATAGTCATCGAAAGCTATATAATACAGACATAATATCTACATGAAGTGCTAACTCAGATGGAACCTAGATCTTTCCTTATAACTTGCCAGTTCTGGCTCAAGCCATATTGTTTTTGCATTTCTATATAGCAAATAGTTATAACTGTTTTCCTGGGTTCGATGCCTGGGCACACTTTAGCAAAGCTCTCTGCTAATGGTTTCATGAGACTGTAGTCCAACAATTGAGCAGGAATATCGTACAACCGGTAGTTAAAGATGCCCATTCAAAGTTTGATGGGCTGTGGCAGATTTTGCCATTTTAATCCAAGGTTACCAATCTCTTGCCAGCTATTAGCTTTCAGAAGCACAAGCATTCCCTATACACCCAATTTCTTATTCTGTGACTCTTTTGAAACAGGACAGTTTAAAACCTTCCAGGTTCCAACCTCTCACCTTGGTAGCATGAGATAGCTGGATCTAGGGTGTGAGAACATGAGAGCTGACCTTGCTCCTTTTTGGCTGCAGCACTGGTGGTGGGCACTATTGAATAGGGGAGAGCTGGCCTACCCCTTACCTGGATAAAGTAGAAAAGTTGCCTGGTCCATGAAACCCCCTTCCATCAACTGTCAAGTTAAACAACATAAGCACCACCCAGGCTTATATGCAGAGTTACATACTGGCTCACTCCAACATCAACCCTATCTATGAACTGCTGGAGTATATGAAGGGGCAGGCCCTGTAGAACCAAAGCTGAAGGATGTCCATAACACAGGGCAACAATAGGATCTCCAAGAGGAGTACCAGTGAGGATCCAGTATTTGTGGTATAACAAAAGCCAGAGGTCTCAAACTATCCCAAGGACTCATTGCAATGACCATTTGCAAGTAAAGTGATTTGGGCAAAGGAGTGTGCTGTGTGATACACTGTGGCATGCTATAGCTTTCAGAGCAAGAAATTTTTAATGTTTTTTCCCTTGTTTCATGGTTTTTATTTTTTTTCTTGGACTGAGAGATTGCAAGAGTGAAGGGCAAATATAGAGGGATGGGAAAATGAGTGGGATTGGGGTGCATGATTTGAAATTCACAAAGAATCAATAAAATATTAAAAAAAAACAAACAGAAAAAAACCCTAGGTTATCAGAAGCATGTCTTCTGACTCCTCATTGTTTTGGAGAAACATAGCTGATTATATCAAGGTAATTATGCAGGATAAACTCAAAGCTGATCTTGATTTTGATTTTGATTAACTGATTTTGATTAACTCAAAGCTGATCTATTAGGGCTTATAATTATGTCTGCAAAAGCTTTTCATTTTTAAAATTCCTAAAATATAATGGAAATAAAATTCTTATTTTTACAGTTCTCTAGCAGAGCCACTGATGGGAAGGAGAAAAGAACATTTATCACTGCAGGTCATTTTAATATTCTTTTCTCCATCTCTCTTCAAGCACAACTGATGATAACTATCAGGAAAAGAACCTTTCAATGGGTTATGTGTGTTGATAAATAAAAGCAGCTATCTTGTTGTTTCCAGTCCTTTCTTTGTCATACATAAACATAAACACACATCTATATGTACAATGTATCATTTAGACAGGAGAGTGGATATGGGGTGGGAGGGGAGTTGTCAGTCAGGGAGAGGAGTGGAGGGAGGGGAAACTGTGGTAGAATGTATTATGTGAGAGAAGAATCTACTTTTAATAAAAAATATTAGTTTTTATAAATATAAAGACTATTGAGTTGGAGAGATGGTTCATGGATTATGAGAACTGGCTGGTCTTTCAGAGGACTTGGGGTTAATTCACAGCACACAACTATCTGTAACTCTCATTCTAGTGGACCCAAGACCTCTTCTGACCTCCACAGGCACTGCACACATGTGCAACACAGACATACATGCAGACAAAACACCTGTGCATATACAATAAAAATTAAAATCTGAAAAATAATAAAAAATAATAATTAATGGAAAGCATAATTGGAAAATTCTGAGAATAATGACAACATTTTAGGATAAAATATCTGGAGATAAAATGGCCCATCCCATACAAAGGAAATCTTAATATTGGATGGTAAGCTTGAAGGAAATTTTAAAAATCTTCAATATAAATGATGACTATGCAAAAATAACCCTTTATAAATTAGTGTGCTATTGTACTGCTTGTTAATACCAAATCCTTATGAAAAAAGAAAAGAAAGAAAGAAAGAAAGGAGAGGAAACATTCATCTTGATTCATGATTTCAAAGGCTTCAGCCATAGTTGTTTGAGTTCGTTATTTGTGAGTTTCTGCTCAGACACAGCCTCATATCAGAGTGGATAAAATGAGGCTGAAATTCTCACTACATAATAGACAGGAAACAAAAATTTCAAAAGAAATAAAGGTAGGAAGGGCCATGGATGTCAGCTGTCTTTCTAGACCATGCCTTGATCACCTATTTCTAGAAGTAGGCTATACTTCCTAGTTCCCCACCAGTCTGATAATGTCAATCTATTACGAATGAATCAAGGAATTAATCTATTAATTAGCTAGAACATTTGGAATCCACCAGCTTTCCCCAAACCAGTCAGGTAGAGATTTCAGATTCAAACTCTAATTAGTCTATAAAGGTACTAAATCCCTATAAAACTGACAAGGTTACTTTTACTCAAGAATTTGGTTATATAAAAATTCTGATGATAAGGAATAAGGGAGAAACACTCTTCCAACTAATTCTAAAATTTATGGTCGAGTTACATAATTAAAATGCTATAAATATGTGAATATATAGTCCCTGCCTCACAAAAACCAAAACATAAAAATATACAAGTAGCTGGTATATTAGTAAATAATAAAATTTATTTTAGTCTTGAAAGAAAACCAACATACAATGAAGTTTCTTACGGGTGTGAAGGTTCAGATGTGTGCAGGTAGAAGCCAGAGACAAGCTTGAGTTTTGTTCCTTAAGAACTGACCTAATGTTTTTAAGGGTCTATCACTCACCTACTGGCTAAGCTGGCTAATGAGACCCAGAGACCACCTGTCTCCATCTCTCCAGTGTTGGAATTACCAATATGCACAACCAAAGTTGACTTCAAAACAAAACAAAACAGAACAAAATCCTGGGACTCCTACTCAGGTTTTTGTGCATTATAAGACAAACATTTTACCTACTGAGTTAATGGCCCCAGCATCAGTGGGTGGTTTAGATTGTACTGAGTGATAAAACTGGATGGAAATGTGTAAAGGTGATAATTTTGTTACTGAAAGCCCAAGAAACATGATGACAGACAGAAAGACCTACAGACAGACAGATAGGTAGAATAATGTAAAACGAGCCAAAATACAAATACATGTACCTCAATATAAAACATTTTCTTTAATTTGTTATTTTATTATTTTAAGTGTATAAGTGTTTTGCCTATATGTGTGTATTGTATTCATACTTGGTGCTCAGAGAGGCCTAAAAACATCATCAAATCCCCTGGAAATTAAATTAAATGTGGTTGTGAGTGTCTATGTGGGTACTGGAAATCAAAATCAGGTCCTCTGGAAAAGCAACCAGTGCTCTTAACGATTGAGCTATTTTCCTGGTTTTCTAAGAGAATACCAGGAAGTGTAAAGGCCAGAAGTCGTGGCAAACCATTATAGTAAATCGACTCACACAGACACACATACAAATGCATATTTTTGAAATTGAATTACAGCAAAAGGTTATGGACCTTTGGTATGATGCAGTCATCCTTTTCAAAGGGGATTTGGCCACATGTACCTGATAATCAGATAGTTTTGTCTTTTAAGCAACTCTCATAGTTAGAATCATATATATCCATGGGTGTAATTGAATACCTTATTACAACAATATTGAACATGTCCCAGATAAATAGCATAAAGAGAGCTAGGAAAGTACTGCTCAAATCGTTTATTATACACTGAGTATATACATAGAGTCATCTATGCCTGTTAAAGCAACTGAGTGGATCAGTGGTAGCATAGAAACATCTTTACCGATTATAAATTTTTAATTATGGAAGAGAGACATATAAACCAGGGTTTCTCATATAAGGGTCTTTTAAACTGTAGGTACGTACAACAGTTATGATGAAAATGCATTCATGAGTACATGTTTCAAAACTCTAAACAACAGTCAGTCAAGGCATTGTTTTTCCTGTCAGGGTGACTTATCTGAGGGACACTTAACGTTTTAGCAGGTATCACTTGAGTTCTTTAAATAATCTTGAGCAAGTACATATTACTCTTTATTTGAAATGAAAGTTGCCAGTATATGTCAACATATACATATAGATAACACTGTATGGACTGAGCAGGTTGTATTTATGCATGTAGTGTGTGTGTGTGTGTGTGTGTGTGTGTGTATGTGTGTGTGTGTGAGTGTGTGTGTGTGAGTGTGTGTGTGTGTGTGTGAGTGAGTGTGTGTGTGAGTGTGTGTGTGTGAGTGTGTGTGTGTGTGAGTGAGTGTGTGTGTGAGTGTGTGTGTGTTAGTTTGAGTGTGTGTTAAAACAATAATTAATGAAAAAAGAGATCACTTAAATTTGAAACAGAGCAAGGAGAGGTGTGTAGATCTGGAAGGAACAAAGGGAGGAAGAAAATAAAATAGTTATATAAATCTCAAAATATAAGATAGTCACAGACTATCTTGGTACAACCATTTAACTTTTAAAATAATATATTACCAAATTTCTGCAGAGACAAAAATAAAAATGTTTACTTGAAAAAGGTTAATATGTGTTTAGACAGAGCATATAGTGATTGACATAGTACTATACAAGCAAAAATATTTGATATAAGATATGTGTAATTAATTTGGCATTACCACTTGAGAGCATCAAAATGGCTTCCCAAAGGAGGCTTTTAAGACAATCTTGGTCTGAGAAGCAAGGGACACAGGCATAGAGATAAAAGTCAGTTCACAGGACACAGGCTTGTACAGACCACTTACTTTCAAAAAGTTACTGTTTATCTAAAACAATTAACTTATCATTTTGTATTGGATTGTTGAAAACTATTAGATACATGGAGAAATTTGAAAACTTGTGAATATATTGTGTTTCTCTAAAGATTCTTCCCTGACACACAAGGGCTGTTGTTAAGCACTATTGAGACCTTGGGTGTGATATGATGTGATTACAAAGCACCTGAGAGGAACACTGAGCAGAGAGATGTGAGCCACTAATAATGAAATCGTTTGTAAATTATATTCTTGACTGGACAGTGCCTGGTGTTCAGAGTTCAGTTGGATTTGTTTGTTTCTTCTGATAATATAATATAATTATTGCATTTAATATAATATAATTATTGCATTTCTCCCTTCCCTTTTATCCTTCCAAGCCCTCCCTCATCATGGAAATGCCTCACTGAAGGAAACAAGAGATCACTGTGGAAAACCACAACTGAACAAAATGTAGACTTATGAAGCCTAGTACTAATGTATACATCCAAAAAATGCTCCCACGCCTAAGACTTAGAAAACATTACAGACGAAGTAAAACAAGAGCCAGAGAATCAGTGAGTTTAAGTGAGATCGTGTTTCGTTATAATGTCCCTCTGTTTTTTTAACCATTTAGTTAGAGATGCCATAGCTAGGTCTCTGAGATCAGTGCATTGCCATTGAAGGGAAATTCTGACCCTTCTTGATGGAAACTACAAGTGAAAATCTACTTTCAAGTTAATTGCATAGTCAGAGAAAATCAGCTATCAGTAAGAATGTCCATCGGATCCCAATGAAGTCATTTCCCCTGATCACCAGAGGGACTGCTGATTCTGTGACTGTTATCTTTGCTCAAGTTGCACTTTAGGGAGCACTAAGGTAAACACAAGAGCTTCTGGGCTTCATTAGGTCCAAGTAAGCTCACAGATGCTGAGTACATTCTGGCGTGAGACTGGAGAAATGGAAGACAGTGCCTACATCTTCCTCTAAGTGCTACAAATAAAATCAAGCCCAATGGAAAACTCATGAGGAGCCTGCTATCAAGACTTGCTTCATTAACAATTCACTGCACATTTGTAGGAACAAGCAAATTTGACTATTGTGGATTCACTAATAGATTTTTAAAAATAATGTTCAGCGGATTAAAATATATACTCACAAATAAGCATGCTTAAAACATGGGGCCATGATGGGCTCTAGATAGGACAAAATTCTTTATAGAACAATTTACAGATATTAGTAATATCAAAGTTGATGTTATATAAAAGATAGTATCAAAATAGAGGAACTCAAATTTTGGATACTAATAATTTAAAAGTATAAATATGACTATTAAGCTACATTCCAAAGTTTCAGTGCAGAAAGACCAGTCCTGCAGTGTCTGTGTCTCCTTGTAAAGTTTTACTTTTTTCATATTTGATGACCCTTACTCCTGAAACAGGCTGGTACACTGAGATACAGTTTCTTGTATTTTACCAGGAGCGGTCTTAATGCAGTAATGTAGTACTACATTAAGTGTAAGCTTCACAGCTTCTATAAAAGCTTCTTACAAACATTTACTTAAATTCAAGATTAATCTTTGCAGCTGCAAATGGTTAAAGATGGCCTAAATTCTTTGCTACTCTCTGCAGTAAGAACAAGAGTCTAGTTTGTTCTCTTTAGTGTTAAAATAACAGCGACTGAGAATCTGTGGCAGAAGTCACACAGTGGCGCTACCAAGGTTAGGTCTTAAGACGTTTTGCAAGCATCACTAAGCCATCTGGAAGCTATGTAAGCGACCTCAGAGCCTTAATAGAATAAGACTAGAGAGCCTCATAGAAGCTTGCCAGTTGATCATCACAACTCAATCTAGCTTTGTGGACATCTCTACCAAGTTCCTAACATCTGTGCAAAGCCAGGGTGTGGCTTCAATTTAACCTGTCAATCAGTTAAATATATCTGTGTGTTTTCAGTCAATGTCCTTGACTTGTATTCTCCCTGACTTTCCAGTTCACATGGTCTTGGGATGCAACACATGGCTTGTTTTTAAATGTTGAAGATGTTCAGGTTAGACATAAATAATTTGGACAATGACTATAAATCTGTGTGTGAATTTACCACAAAGTGATAAAATTGCCACTTTAACTGTGGTAATTGCCCGGTAATGAGTAAAAGTTATATGACTGAGCAGGTAACTAAGGGAAAATGTAAAGTAAATCCAACTTAGCTGTGCGTTTGTATGTGTTTGTTTCTGCCCTTGTTTGCTTCTGTTTGTGTGCATGTGTCTACATGCATATATGTTTGAATGTGCTAGAGGGAAGAAAAAGAGAGCGTGTTTGTTCTAGAGATATATACAGAAGAATAATGACTGTGTTGCTCGCATTTCCTAATGTCCATGTGTTTTAGAATACAGGAAATGACTCACCTGCTTGCAACATCTCTGACAGCACCTATTCTATAAAATTATTATATCAGAGCTATTTCTGCAAGAGGCTTTCACCTTTTGAGATAAAATTTTGTTGACAAATGAAACTCCCTGTTTCCCAAAAGGACATATTATTACCAAGAGAAAGAATTCCATGCAATTGTCTAGTCAGACTTTATAAGAAATTTGATGCCTATGACTTATATTAGGACAATTTTCTAATCAACTGCATTTCTTGGGAGATTTATTCAATTCTATATGCCAATGCCCCACCTCAAATTGTACCTTCTGTCTTATTTTTCTTATGACCCATCATATTTTTATTTTATTTTCATTTCTTCAAATTTGTTTTATTTAATTACCTTCCATTAGAGAGTTTTGTTTCACAATAACACAAGCAAGCCACAAGGGACATATTCAAGAAAAAAAAAAAAGAAAGAAAGAAAAGAAAAACAAAATAAACCTCACCAATATGATGTTTGTTATGTGAAAGGAAACATCAAGTCCTCCTCAGAATTCACTCTTAGAGTGCTCTGGATGATCGATGTGTTTCTCTTTGATCTTGCCTTTGTGTGCTGAACCCTCTTCGATCAGTTTATTGATTATAGAATAGTAATTTCACACCTTTCAACTGTCTGTCAAATTAGTGTTTGGTTTTCATAGAGACTCTTGTCTTTTTCTATTTTGCCTCAAATTTTTCTCTGAAAACATGAATCAAAGCTGTCTCTCAGATCTACAAAATTGAAGAAGTGCAAGATAGTTAAAACTCTCAAGGATGCTGCTGCTGAAACAATTGGGGATCCATGTAAGTTAAATGTTATCTCCTCTGTGAACAATTCTGTGTACTAGTCTATATATGCTGCAGAAGTTCTGCAGGCTTGTTGTTGTTGTTTATTTATTTATTTTTAAAAATCTGTTTCTGTCTCTCACTGCCATTTTGCCTCTTTCTTCTCTTGTTTCCTTTCTTATTTGTTCACCACTAATTACATATATATATATGCACCACATGTGTGAAGTACCCAAAGAGGTCAGAAGGCTTCAGAACCTCTGTCACTGGAGATAAAGATGGTTGTAAGCTGCCATGTGGGAGTGGGGCAGTGACCTTTTATCCTCTTCAAGAGTACCAAGTGCTCTTAACCAATGAGCTATCTCTCCAGCCCCTTCTCTGGTTCCTTAATTTTGGTTTTTTCACATTTTTCTTATGAATCTCATTCATAATAACTTTTCTGAGCCCAATTCTAACAGCTTTGTTTGAGGGAAGACAAAAAGCAAGATAATAACATCTAATGACCTCATTTGGAAGATAATCTATGTGGTAAGTGCTAAAACCTAGTTATTGCATTAATATTGTATTCATGGTTTCTTTTAAGGTAAAAATGAATGCTTTTCATATTTCATTATTTTAAATAATTCTATCTTATCTTTACAGAAGAGAAGAGAGTTGAATTTTGAACTTAATAGATTAGGTTAAAGACAGTAGCATAAACACTTAGACCTTAGAGGAATAAATATATCAGCTTCACCAATATCTTATTGGAAATACTATCCTAAGAAACTTCATATAAACTTTATGCTCTTATGGTTCAAGGCATGTTATTTTTTAAAAACTAGAGTTATATCTAAATTTGATATAGATAAAATGGCAATGTTTTTCAAATGTCATTAGGAACTTATGCTTTTGGTGACAGAATATGATATTCCAAAGTTTAATTAAAAATAATAAGCCAATAATGAAATGTTATATACTTATATCTGGCAATAAAATATCATTACTGGGCCCTAATACATACAATTTTAAATGTTTCTCTTTTCAGTCAAGGAATGAAGTGTGTGCTATTCAGTTAGATCCAATTAAGTCTACCTACTCATTTAGAGTCACTGACTTAAATTAATGACAAAGGAAAACAATAATTACAATGAAACAAAATGTCTAGCCAAATGGTAAAGTTTGTAGCATTTAATAAGCTTTATTAAAATAGAAAAATGGTACATTATTACTCTTTATGACTTATAGGATAAATACTTACCTACCAAGAAGTAGATGGATCACTATAACTCTCATTAGGCAGAAAATGACTTTTGGTTTGCATGTTCATACTAAAATAAAAGGAAAACTCTGGAATGTAAATAAATATATACTAGATCGTTGTACAAGCACACACACAGACACACACTCGTGTGTGCGCGCACACACACACACACACACACACACAAAGACCCCTTTGTTCTGAGTTAGGATCAAAGGTAATATTGTGTATCTTTGAAGATTTTAGTCATTGGACACTCAGGCTCAATTACCTTGATGAGCTTCTTAACAAAGAGCTGTTGAAACAATAGCTCAAATAAAAATTCCATTGCCCTTTGGATTATTGGAGTTTCTCGAATACATGTTGGTTATATTTGTAATTTTCTGAAAAATATCCATACTATTTATATTGCCCATGAATGTCATTCCCACCTCCAACAATTTACATAAATTCTTTTTAATACTTTTTAGTAATGGCTGCTTTCTTTTGCCCTTTTGGTAATACCTATTGTAGCAGGTATTCAGTGGTCTCTGGAGTCATTATTCATGGCCCTCTTGATAAAGAACCAACTTATGTAGACCTGAACAGAAGGATTTATTAATATGTGATATACATATATAATGCAATACCATTTAGTTATAAAGTAAGGAAAAGCTTGTCTTTTGAGATGTGAGTAAGCTTTCAGGATATTATATTAAGTGAAATAAACCTTGCATGGAAAGTTTACCATGTCATCTACTGCATTTATCGAATATAAACATATTGATCATAATAGAAGCAGATAGCAAGATGGTAGTGATTAGAGATTAGTATGGTTTGGGGAGAAAGCGTGGAGAGATATTGACCAAGCAAACAAAAGTCTTTGTAGGAGGAAGTCATTGCACTACATGGTAACTGAAGTTGAGAGAAATTTGTTGTGTTTTGAAAAAGAATGCTGATAGAGTGGATGTTAAGTAGTATTATCATGAAAATAGTCTGTAAGACACCAAGTATGGCAGCTATCTACATTTAGTCATCTCTTTCTCTGTCTGCATGTCTCTTTCTCTTGATTGATACATACATATACATGTACATGTACACATACACATACATACATATATATATACATATATATATTTGAAAACTGCACATATGTCCAAAATAAACAGTTTGATTTTATGTTTTATCACATGCATATAAGTACACATATACTGTATACATGTGCCATTGTGGACAAAGGCCTCATATCAAACCTAAGTATCTTGCCTTAGGAGCCGTCTGTGTTGTCGCCTTGTCTGATGAGATAGGGATTCTAATGTCATGATGATCAGTCAGTTCAGTGAGATTTACATGGAACAACAGTCACAAAGTTGATACAGTTTAGAACTAATATACAACTTCTAATAGTCTTCTAACTATAACTTCTATATTCTTGTTAGCTCTTTAACATGTTACCTTTACTGCATTAAGGCAAATCACTTTCAACATGTCAGACCGTTTTAGCTGCAGAGCATCATTTCAAAGATACAAATATTTTTAGCTCAGCACTATCTCTATTCTGAGGAAATCTATGGGAAATTAAACTGAGAAGATAGCGGTCAGTGTCTTTCTTTTTTATTTGAGGCAACCTCAGAAGAAGGAAATACAGTAGGCAAGAAATAAGTGAAAAGAGTTGAGAGACTAAGGCAGGAAGGAATCCGGTCTGTCCAGTCTTCCTCTTGACAGAATTCTAAGTTTTGCTCTGGTCTCTGGGGAACTGACACTGTACTCAGCAAGTAATCTCTTTGTTACAGATCATAAAGAGTATTTGCTTGTAATGGGAATGATGCACCAAAGAAGACCTTCCTATTACAATAACAAAGGTGAATCAGAGTTTTTCTTTAGATTTCTCCTTCAAAGTTCTATATTCATGTATATGGCCTGTAAATATTTATGTGGTTCATTTACATATGACTTTACCTACACTCCACTATGTGCTCTTCTATTCTTTTAGCTTGACTTTGAAAATAAATTTATTTTTTCATGTTTTTAAATTTTTTCTTTTCTTTTTTCTTTCTTTTTTTTCTTTTATTAATCATTTTATTCATTTATATTTCAAATGATATCCCTCTTCTTGGTTGGTTGTCCCTCTACAAACTCAATTTTTATTATTTTAATTATTTACATTCCAGTCATTGCTCCCCTCTCAGTACCCCCTCTCACAGTTCCTCATCCTATTCTTCCTCCCCCTTGCCTCCAAAAGGAAGCTCTTTTCCTATCAGGTCTTCCACTTCCCTGGGGCTTCAAGTCTCTCAAGGATTAAGCTCATATTCTCCTACTAAGTCCTGACCAGGCAGACCTCTGCTATATTTATGCCAGGGGTCTCAGTATGGTCAATGTATTCTCCTGGTTAGTGACACAGTCTCTGGTGAGCTCCCTGGGGTCTGGGTAAGTTGAGACTGTTGGCCTTCCTATGGGTTTGCTCTCCCACTAGCTTCTTCAATCTTTCCCCTAATTCAACCCTAGGGGTCTCAGACTTCAGTCCAACGGTTGTATGTAAGTATCTGCTTCTGTCTCAGTGAGCCTCTGGTAGGAACTCTCAGAGGAAAGCCATGATAGGCTTTTGTCTGTAAGCACATCATAACATCAGTAATAATGTCACTCCTTGGTACTCTAATATGAGATGGGTCCCTGGTTGGGCCATTCATTGGACCTGCCTTTCTTTCAGCCTCCATTTTTGTCCCTGCAGTTCTTTTAGACAGAAAGAGTTCTAGGTAAGAAATTTTGACTGTGGGTTGGCAACCTTGTCCATCTCTCCACTTGAGGACCTATCTATCTACTGGAGGTGGACTCTTCAAGTCCCCTTTCTCCAGTGTTGGGCATTTTGGCTAAGGTCACACCCATTGAGTCCTTAGAGATTCTCACCTCCCAGGTCTCAAGTAGTTTCTAGAGCACCGCCCTCCCCCTCCCAATCTCTAATGCTGCTTATCTCCATTCATTTTCTTGGCCCTCTGGGCTTCTCTCCGGCATCTCCAACCTGATCCTGTTCTCCTTTTCCCCTCACCCTTCCTTCTGCCACCCATGTTCCTGCCTCCTTCTCCTCCAGTGATTATTTCCTAAATGAAATTGAAACACTCTCACTTGGGCTTTTCTAATCATTACACTTCTTACAGTCTGTAGGTTGTGACCTAGGTATTCTGTACATTTTGGCTAATATCCACTAATCAGTGAGTACATACCATGTATGTCCTTTTGGGTCTTAGTTATCTCACTCAGCATATTTTCTAGTTCCATTCATTTGTCTGTACAATTCATGATGTCCTCATTTTTAATAGCTGAATACTATTCCATTGTATAAATGAAACCCATTTTTTGTATCCATCTTTTGGTTGTAGGACATTTGGGTTGTATCCAGATTCTGGCTATTACAAATAAGGCTGCTTTGAACATGGTAGAACATGTGTCCTGTGTTCTTGGGGTGTGGCGGGGGCATCTTTTGGGTATATGCCCAAGAGTGGTATTGCTGGGTCTTCTGGTAGAACTATTTCTAATTTTCTGAGGAACCACCATATTGATGAGTGGTTGTACGAGCTTGTAGTCCCACCAGCAATGGAGTAGTGTTCCTCTTTCCCCACATCCGCACCAGCATGTACCATCACTTGAGCTTTTGGTCTTAGCCATTCTGATTGGTGTGAGGTAGAATTTCAGGGTGTTTAGATTTGCATTTCTCTGATGACTAAGGATGTTGAACATTTCTTTAAGTGCTTCTTAGCCATTTAAGATTCTTCTGTTTTGAATTCTCTGTTTAGCTCTCTACCCCATTTTTAAATTGGGTTATTTGGTTTTTTAGAGTTTAACTTCTTGAGTTCTTTGTATATTTTGGATATTACCCTTCTATCAGATGTAGGGTTAGTGAAGATCTTTTTCCAATCTGTAGATTGTGGTTTTGTCTTGGTGTAACTCTAACCAAACAAATGAAAGATCTGTATGACAAGAACTTCAAATCTCTGAAGAAATCAAAGAAGACCTCAGAAGATGGAAAGATCTCCCATGCTCATGAATTGGTAGGATTAACATAGTGAAAATGCATCTTACCAAAAGCAGTCTACAGATTCATTGTAATCCCCATCAAAACTCAAACTCAATTCTTCACAGACATAAAAAGATCAATTCTCAGTTTCATATGGCCATACAAAAAAAAAAAAAAAAAAACCAGAACAACCAACACAATTCTCAACAATAAAAGAACTTCTGGGAGAAATACCATGCCTAACCTCAAGCTATAGTACAAAGCAATAGTGATAAAAAAATAACCCTGCATGGTATAGCATAGAGACAGACAGGTAGGTCAATAGAATAGAGTATCTATCTGTAATAAATAACAGGTTTACTAGTTGTCTTTCTTATTGATGTAGTTAAATTCCCAACAATCAAGCAACCTAAGAGCCAAGGACATATTTGACTTATGACTTAAAAACACTTCTGTCTTAGGGTTTACTGCTGTGAACAGACACTATGACCATGGCAAGTCTTATAAATGACATTTAATCGGGCTCTATTACAGGTTCAGAGGTTCAGTCCATCATCATTGAGGTGGGAGCAGGGCAACATCTAGGGAGACTTGATGCAGGCAGAGCTGAGAGTTCTACATCTTCATCTGAAGGCTGCTAGTCGAAGACTGACTTCCAGGCTGGTAAGGTGGGGGGTTTTAAGCCCACACCCACAGTTACACACCTACTCCAACAAAGGCCACACCTTAATAGTGCCACTCCCTGGGCCAAGCATATACAAACCATCGTACCATCATGTGAGTAAAGTCATGGCAAATAAGACCATAAATGGGCTGACTACACTGGCTCAGTAGTTCAGAAAACAAAGGAATCAAATCTGATGTTTCACTTGCCTTCTCTTCTGTAATGTTGACATAGGCTTGTGAAATTGTCATCTCCACCATTTAGAATAGATTTTCTTTCTTCAGTTAAGCCTTTCTGGAAATATCCTCATAGACTTACTCAATGGTATACTTCTATGGTAAATCTAAATCTTACCAAGTTGTCAATCAAGTTTTAGTATCACCACAGCTGACTAGCTGCTTAGCATATTAAAATATGGTATGCCATTGTTTCTGTGAATCATCTGTGTGGCATTGCTTGACTTGGCCCTGTATTCTGACAGAGTTGCAACTGAGCTTTTGTAAGCCTAATGTCTCATCAATCCATATAGTATTTGGTAGAATTTGGTTCCTCATGGAGTAAACTAAGGATGCTGATTCAATTTTTCCTTTTTTTTTTTTTTTTTTTTTGTGGTGGTTTGAATATGCTTGGTCCATGGGAAGTGGTACTATGAGGAGATATGGCCTTGTTGGAGGAAGTGCATCATTGTGGGAGTGGGCTTTGAAGCTTTGTCCAGTGCAGAAGAAAACCACTTCCTAGATACCCAAATATGCCAGTCTTTTTCTGTTTGCCTTAAGTGGGGAGGTCTGGTGGGGGTTGGGAGGCACACTCTCTTGAAGACGGGAGGAGGAAGAATGGGATGAGGAATTGTGGGAGAGTGGATTAGAAGGGGGGCAATGACTAGACTGTCAAAAATTAAAAGGAAAAAAGAAAGATGTAGAACTCTAGATGTGGGACAAGTGAACCATGCCGCCACACAGTAGAAGAACTGGTAAGGTTGAGTGAGCACAAACCCTGTGAAACTCAGAATTAAGTATAGTAGGCATAATGCCAGTTCCCTGCAAAACTAATTGCTCTGGAACATGTAATGACAACACCCAAGTGCGAGGACCATGACAATCAGTCATATAGAAAAAATACCTGAAGCCCTTCCCCATGCTAGTAGGGCATCATTACAATCTCAAAGTTAGCCAAGGGGAAGCATGTACTACCCTATTTCTCAATGCTTATAAGCTCCCTATCTATATGGACTAAATTGCACAAGTTATTTCACTAAGAATCATCTGAGAGTGGCTGCTTTACTAGGTTGTAACACTTGGGGGAAGAGTTTTCTCTCCAAAGCATTCATCACTGGACCTTAGAGGCACCCTGCAGGTTGGTCTCATGTCTTTTCTGTTCCTGCAGTCATTGTCGCCCACTGCCACTTACCACTGCCTTCCACTGCTGTTGCCCCTGCCACTGGCATTGGTGCTGCCATGGTAGTGGGCAAGATCTGGAATCCCAGGATACCTGCCCTGCAAGGGCTTCCCTTCTAAGAGCCATTTCCGGCAGGGCCAGAGATCCACAGAAGCCCTGGTTCTGCAGAGAATAACATCTCAGCTCCTCCAGCGCTATGCCTTCCTGGACAGTGCAAGTTTCTTGCCATGATGATAATGGACTGAACCTCTGAACAAGTAAGCCAGTCTCAATGAAATGCTTTCCTTTATAAGAGTTGCCTTGATCATGGTGTCTCTTCACAGGAATGGAAACCCTGACTAAGATAGTTTCTGTCTCAAAGCTAATCTCAAGAACTTTCCACATAGGACTATTCAACTGAACAGTGACTTTGTGACAGTGAATGTAGAGATAAGCATAGAAAGAATTTGGTAGTAATACGGCATTACCAGATGGGGAGGATTGCATTAGTTACTTTTGCTACAATAAAATAGTAATGAAAGTAGTTTAAGGAAGGATGGATTTAATTTGACTTATGGCTCAAATTTATAGTCAATAATATGGAGAAGTCATGGTGGCAGAAAACTGCAACAGCTTATTATGTTGTATCTTCAATGAGGAAGCAGAGAGAGCTGACTGCTGGTGCTCAGCTCACTTTCTCCTTTTTATTCAGTCTAAGCCCCTAGCCCATGAAATGACATTATCTTCAATGTGGTACCACTACAACTAACCTATTTCCATACTGCCTCACAGACTTTCCCATAGGATTGTCTCCTAAGGAATTAAAATTCATGTTATGTTGACAACCAGTATTACCATCACAATGATAAATACCAATCGTGTGGTGATGTCCACATAGTATATGATAATGGTGCCAAATGGAAGAGCTCACAGGATTTTGACTTTAATCTGACACTGAAAAGCATAGCCAGCTATATTGGTGAAAGCCTGCAATCTCTGCACTCTGGAGGTAGAAACAGAATTGAAAGTTCAAGGTCATTTTTGACTACACAGACAGTTCAAAGCCATGCTAGGCCACATGAAACTCTACTTCAGCAAAGAAAAATAAAACACAACAAAGTACACAGAACCAAGTGAAAAGGGAGAAAGACATACAGTGTGCTATAGGAAGCAAGAAAGATAAAAATACATTTGTGTGAATTCAAGAGGAAAAGAAAGAAAGCTAGGCTACTGGGAAAAAAAAGATGCTTATTTGGAAAGTAGTAGTAATTGTTTATACAGAGAGAGCTTTCTACATGCAATAGACCACTCTAAATACTTTATGTACATTAACATACTGGTATTCATTATTTTTCTGATTTTTGGCACCAAATAGACAATAAGCAACTTAAAGGAGGAAAGATTGTTCACTATCAAGAGACAGAATCCATCATGACATGGTTTCATGTTTTCAGAGAAACCATGAAAGTAAGAGAAGCACGTGATGGAGCAATGAGAGCTTGTTCACATTTGGTTGGATCAGGGATGCCCATGTGCTTGTTCATGCTCCCTTTTTATTTTCTGGGACTTAAGCCAATGTTACTGTGTCACCTGTATTCAGGATGGATCTTTACTCCTTATTTAAACATCTCTGAAAAATGTTCTCACCGACACAACTAGAGATGTATCTCCTAGGTAATTCTAATCCAGACCAATTTTACAATGAAAAGCAAATGCTACAGCATCACTTCGTTTTACCCAAAAATATTATTTTACATTATCACAACCCACCCATGGTCCCCATCATCTCATGATCATCTCATAAGACATAATGCATTCAGTTTAGTTTTAAAAGTCCTAATATTCTTAGCAGTTTCATTACTGTTCAAAGTCCATATTCTCAAACTAGTCTTGGGTTTAAGGCAATCGTTTATTAGTGAGCTTCTATAAAGTGTAAAAAGTAAGTTAGTACATACAGTACCACAGAGTGATTCTCATTCCAAACAGGAGAACTAGTCAACTAGCTATGAAAATTTTCATCAGGGCTCTAATAGCCTCCAGTCTAGGGTTCAAGACAATGGGGGGTGTTACATAAATTGGATGAGTTTTCCTTCCTTAGTTAGTTCCCTCTTTAAACAATACCCTCTCCAATTTACACAGGGTTGAGTTGTCTAAATTATTCTAAATCTGGCCAAATAGACAATGAAGATTAACTTTTACAATAAGTAGTCCTCAGACTAAATTTTAGAGAAAGAAAATATTGTTCTTAGTCTCACAAATAATAGAAGTTAGCTCTGGTTAGGCAATTGTCGAACTTGTAAGTTAGTAGTCGTAGGGAATTTGATTCGATTCCAATATTCTGGAGTCATAACTCATAGCCAAAAGCTAAGGTAAAACACTTTAATATATTTTAAGGAATAAAAACTTTCTGTAATTTGTACCACCAAGCACCACGATTTTGTTACTTATAGTCCTGTAATCCCAGAGAAGTCCTACAGCCTAAATACAATCGTTTACTATTCATTAACATAGAAATGAGATAGGCTCCCTTCTCATGTATGTGTACTTATTCAAGTGTATGAGTGTGGGCATGTTCATGCCATAGACCACGGGCCAGTGAACAATCCCAGTTGTCTGTCCTTTCCTGGTCTGAGGATATGGTAAAACTCATCTCTTTTTTTATTCAGTAAAGAGAACATACATTGGCCATCATGAGTGGTGTGTATAAAAACTACTCAATTTATTTCAGTAGTGCAACATTGCCAATATATGGTAGGTATCAAGAAATCCTTGGTGATGTCTTTCAATTTCTTTTATTATTTTGATAAATTTCAGTATAATAGGGAAAGGAGAAGATAATCAAGAAGAAGACTATTTTATGTCTTGCTAATTAATTTATTGGTGAATAGTTAACAAATCAATATTTTCATAGATTCTAAGTAACTAAGACAAAAAATAGCAACCACAAGAAATACTATCTTCCTTTAGACCTGATTTAGATCATAACCTAAAGGTTATCTGATAAATAGTGTGTACTATTTATCATTTAGTACACTAGTAGATACTAAATTATACCACAAATTACAAAAGATATCTAAGTGACTCAAATTCAAGTTTATTATAATTGGTGTGCCAAACAGAATGTTGTGTCAGATGGCAAGAGAATTCAGTTATGGCAACAAAAAAAACCAGACATTGTTTGCAAGAATAGATTCTGCTTGGCAGCCAAATATTATGGCATATATATTTTTAAAATGTTGAGCCTTGACTTTCATACTATTTCCCCAATGAAGTCTATAATTTATATTAAGGTTCACTCATGATGGTATGTCTTATATAAGTTTAGATCAATGTACACTGACAGGAATTTGTGATGGCTACATAATCAAGAGTAATTTTACTGCCCTAATCATATTCTATGCTCAACTATTCATTATTTGCTTTTTATCACCTCACAGACCACTTAAGATTTAATTGTCTGCATTTTTTGCTATTTTCAGAGTGTCTCATTGTTAGAATAATATGCTATGTTTCCTATTCGGTAAGCAATATGGGTGATTTCAGTAAGCAATATACCTCTATGTTTCCCCTTTGTGTTTAAATGACAACTCATTTGTTTTCAAGAATGGAATAACATTCCATCCTTTAGACACACCAAGCTTTATTTACTTGTTCACCTCCTGAAGAACATCTTGGTTGATTCCCAGTTTTTGCAGCAATGAATAAAACTGCTATAAACATCTATGTGAAGGTTTTTATGTAGACATATGTTTTTACTTCCTTTGGATAAGTTCCAAGGAACATGATTGTTGGGTAAGGATATATTTAGTTCTGTGAGAATGTGGTGAACTGTCTTCCAGAGTGACTACACCATTTTGGATTTCCACCAACAGTGAATGTCAGTTCCTGTTACTGTATATACACACCATTATTTTGTGTTTTCAGTGTTCTGAACTCTGGAAGTTACAAGAGCTGTGAAATGTGGATTGATATTTATTGCTTTATTTGTTTGTTTGTTTAGTTATTTTTTCTTCTCCACATCATGTTCTTACTTTTAAATTGATTATATACTTCTGGCAACTTTTTGTCTAGCAGTCCATGAAAATCACAGCCAAACAGTGGTTGGAGCTTGGGAACTCTTATGGACTAACAGGAGGAAGGATTATGGGTCCAGAAGGGGGTGGGAACTCCACAGGAATACCAATAGAGTCAACTAACCTGGGCCCTTGGGGTTCTCAGAGACTAAACCACCAACTAAAAAAAAACCACAGTTGGACCTAGGCCTCCCCACACATACGAAGCAGTTGTGAAGCTTGGTCTTCATGAGGGTCCTGAACAGCTGGAGCAGGGGCTATCCCAAAAGCTGTTGCCTGTCCATGAGATATGTTCTTCTAGCTGGGCTGCCTTCTCTGGCCTCAGTGCAAGAGGATGTGCCTTGCCTCACTTGATATGCCAGGGTGGGAGATACCTAGAGAGGGGTCCACCTGCTCAGAGGAGAAGGGGAGGGGGTAGGTGGGAATGATTGTGGGAAGGGGTTATTGGGAGGGAACAGTGAGCAGGATATAAAGTGAATAGGTAGAAAAGAAAATATATATAAATATAATAAAAATAAATAAAAATAAAATCATGAAAGGAAATACAAAGATAGTCTGATGAACATTGACTGTATTTGTTTTTTTTTTTTAAATTAATGTGTTTGTATTGCTTGCTTAAACATTGATCTATCTATATTTATATTATCATGGGTCCACAGTTTTTCAGTCTTATCACTTTCAGAACTTTGAAGAAATTTTACATCTGAGGCATTGTTGCTGAGGATCAGACATCAGATTCTGCAGTAAATAGCTGTAGCTAATCTCTTGTGAATGTAGGACTCTCTGTGACTCCCTGGCTTAATGAAAGGTTCCCTCCTCCTCCTGATCCCCTGCTTGCAGCAGCTATGGTCTCACATGTTCTTGATGTGTATCTCTTGGAAGCTTCATGAACCAATGTATCTAACAGCTTACTACACAGGCTGATGAGAAATTTAGAGCTGCATGAAACACTTATCCAGTATCAATTCAGTCATTTTTTTCTTCTTCTGAATTGTTTGCTCCTTGGTACCCTCATCTTGGTTATGACCCACCCTGTACCTACCTACCTCAATCATTTAAGCTTCATCCTGGTATTCTTTCTCACTAATTACTTAGTATCCAATCAGTCATTTAATCATCTCACAAAAATGTGCTGCTAAATATTTTCTTTTTGTATAGTTGCATCATCTGGGTGGGGTATGAGCATTGCTCCTTTAAGTCAGAGCAATTATGTACCCATGCAAGCCTCATGAAATCTTGTCTAATGATTTTATTTTAGGAGTAAGGCAGACATATGGGACTCAGAGACTTCAGGGTTTCACCAGCCTACAAAGGATTCCATTAAGACTATCTTAAGAACCCTATAGGACTATCTCATAGTGTAAGTCACTGTAAATTAACTAGGAACTTTAGTGGTGCAGCTTTTTGTGAGTTGTTCAGGCTTTACTGAAGACTATTCACTGGCCTCCCTACTCTCAAGCTATCAATTGGACTTCCTGGTAGTAAAAGTGCCTTTGAGCCAACCATGTGCCAATAAATCATCCCAATAAACCCATTGGCCAATTAGGCTAGACTTGGATGGAATCTCTTTTCTGGACTGTCAGTGGCCCCTCAATCTTAGGTGAATTGACATTTTTAATTTTCATGTCTCCCCAGAACATGACAACTCAAACATATTAAGAACATATTTCATTAAAATATTTCTGCTAGAATTTAGATCACTGCAGCCATTATTCTTTGGATGATCTTAGATATTAGATACTAAAGCTTCCTATCAGCTACTTTCCTTCTAGTTCTTTCACAGTATAGTTATTGAACATATCTCTCTCTCTCACACACACACACACATACACACACACACACACACACAAACACACACACAAATACACTCACCATGCAATCTATTAGAACATACATCATTTCTCACAGCATTTAGAAAAAATTCAAACACTTTAATCTTAGCATTGAATATTTTTATAGAATGATTCTTGTTTAGCTTCTTATATATATTATTCTCCTGTGCCCTTCTGTGGAAAAGAAAAGGCAAGGTGGAAATGTCTTTATTGTAATGATGAAGTGGCATCCCAATGAGGATAATTTTATCTAAAATTTTATGACATATTTTCTGAAGTCCCAAAGTGTTTTATTTTTGTGATGGCATATCAATATTTTCTGTAAATAAATAGTTCCTGAAAATAAATGCTTAAAAGATTACATACTCTCATAACTGAAAAGCCAAGTACTCTTAACTATATGGAAATCACAAATATGTTTATGGCATTCCATTCTTTATGTGCCCAAACTAGTTGCCAGTCTAACTTCATTTGTACCTTGGCTTTGTGGAGTCAATAAGTTTTACTTCTGAATCAAATTGTGGCTCATGTTACATATCAGCCAAAAGACCTTGGGGGAATGTATCCAGTATTTCTAGTTTTTGATTATTGGTGGAAAAGATTCTTCATGTACATGCAAATTCCTCAAATGGGGCTCCTTGTGATGTTTTCATGAATTGAATCTGGCTCACAGCACGGGCTTGATAAGTATTTACTGAATACACAGTAAAATAAAATATGAGCTAAACTTAGGCTTAAAAAGGAATTTGTGGTTCAACAGCAAAATATGAGTTTTGCCATGATGAAAATCCCAAAATTTTTCTTTGATCTTTATTCAGAGGATAATTCCAATTGCTTCACAGGGTCAAAAGCTCATGGGTTCATGATCAAATCTCATTAGCTATTTGTTATTACTTCTTTTGTAGAAGAAAGATGCTACACAGTCTAAAGTCAGGCTGAAGTTTAGTGAAGAGAGTGGAAATTTCCTGTGTAGCATGAATATTTTTGAAGGTTCTAGTTAGCTCTTCATAAAATGGCATGAGTGATCTACTCAAAAGGAGGAATGGAAAGTTCTTGATTTCAGATTTCAGTCCATCATGGTGTTAGAGGCACAGTGAACAGCAGGTTACAGGAAGATTATTAGAGAGCCAAGAGAGAATATCTGAACTTCTCCTTCTCCTTCTCCTTCTTCCTCCTCCTCCTCCTCCTCTTCCTCTTTCTCTTCCTCTTCCTCCTCTCCCCCCTCCTCCTTCTTTTTCTTCTCCCTTTCCTTCTTATATTGTAAACCTAAGGGGTGATACTACAGATATTTAGGGTGTTTCTTTTTATTAAATGTCTGTATCTGAAGATGCCCTCACAAATAAGCTAATTTCCTAATTTCTTAGATGCTTCTTAATCCAATCATATTGATAATCTAGATGAACTAGTGTGTCTATTTGTTATATTTCCAGTTGATCTAGTGTGTGTGTGTGTGTGTGTGTGTGTGTGTGTGTGTGTTCAACAATACATCATGAGTCTTCTTTTTGGTCATCTCTGACTAATGTTCATCTTTTTGTTCTCTCATTCATTAAAAGTTAAAAGTTCTATGCCCATAATCAAGTCTGCCTAAGGGTTTTCAGCAACTCATTTTGGATATGGTGTAAAAGAACAGAGCTTGGTTTCTAGCAATACAGTTTTCTCAGCATACTCCCTGAAGAGAAGCAAGAGTTGGGTACAACTTTTCTGGTTTTCTCTCTGTAGAAACTTCTGCTCTGTGCGATTGGAAGTATCTTCCAAGGTCTAACATCCACTAGATTCTCCCTGGACAGACATAGACAGAAAGTGAGTTCTTTTCTTCCTAAGATATCCAGGGACAGCTTGACTGTTCTAGTGGACCAGAAGTCCATAGAACCACATTAAATATACTGAATAGAATTAAAAAAACCACAAGAGGTGAATAAATAAAAGAAATTAGGCACAGTAGAAGCTATAATGCTAATGAGTCAACAGATTCTTTAAGACGTGAGGGGGAAGAAAAGAACAAGCAAAAGAGAACATGCGGTCTCCTACTACTTCCAAAATGTTTTGAGATTTTAACAGATACTGTATGTTCTCAGCCATCTGCTACATTTTCATAAACATAAACATACTCATTAATAGGTCTCCATGGAACTTTAAAACTTAATCTCCCAGAGTCTAAAATCCTGCCTATCCGTTTATGCTGCTACATTAGTTTGTTCTCCAGCTTACATTTTTTAGGTTTTTAAACTTTTATTCTACAGTGAATATTTAGTTTGCTGTGTTACAGGCAATTGTATTTCTGGATATGGGAGTAAAACTGACAAATGCTTATCTTTTGAAGACATATTTGTTCTACTGTGTCCTGATCTAACAAAGAGAAGATAGTGTTATACACAGCAATGATACACAGAGATGTTCAAAATGTATACAAAAATTGTTGAATTTCCTTTTGGGCAAAGAAAAGCTATCAGGAAGGGGAGGATAAATAAAACGTGCCATATTGTGCTAGCCTGATATAAGTGCTGATAAACTAAACCATTATCCCTGCTTGGTAATTTTAAGATGGGAGCAAAGAAAATGTATCCTGCCACAGAAACATTGCTTTCCTTAGAAACTATTTTGGAAATAGGTTCTTTTTAGGAAAATAGCTGGGCTTCACAATTCAAAAAGAAGTTTATTTGGTATAATTGTGGGTGAGTCAAATTGGCTGCAACATGGAATTAAGGTTCACAGAGAGAAGGTTTTGGTTCTTTCTTCGGAAAGCTAAGGAAGAAATCTATCAGAGCAAGAACAGTTTGCTGAAAGCATGCTGAATGTCCTGAACTGGAGAGATGTTTGCAAAGTAATAAAGTTAAGTTGGTGTGATGCATGAATACTGCAAGGAGAGCTCTCAGCTATAAGGCCCCTCTGCTCCCTACTTCACATCCATATTGTTCCTTGAGGCTTTTCACAACATAGAAGGGTTTTTTTCACTGTGTAACTAGTTGGGTTCATCTCTTACTCTCACTTTTCCTAAAATTCTTTTTTATCTTTACCACCACCTATGAGATACTCATATTTTCTTAAGGCTTTGCTTAGTAGTCCACCTTCCTTCTGTGTGACTGCAGGTGTGTGTGCCTTTGTGTGTGTGTGTGTGTGTGTGTGTGTATGTGTGTGTGAATGTGCACATAATATAAGCATGTATTGTTTGTATCTGCAGGACAGAGATCAATGATAGGTGTCTTCTGTAATTGCTCAGAACCCTATTTTTTGAAGTAGAGTCTCTCACTGAATACAGAACTCACTGATTATCTTGAAGAAGTGGTCAATGAGTTCCCAAGATCCTCTACCTCTATGCTGGATCCTCCACCAATATCCCGTGTGGTTGCATATCATTGCTATGTCATCCAGCTTTTAACTTGAAGACACAAATTAGGTGATGCATTACTTCCCAACACCACTGAATACTTATACATACATTTCATATCTTATCACATATAACATTCAATTGTCTTTATAGATCATGACATTTAGTGTTTGAGGATCATTTTATACAGAATTCTTTTATAAATTGAATTTTGGTTTTACCATTCTTTCTCATCTCTGAGAATAAATTATGAATTATTCAAGAGGCTATGTTTATGTTTCTGGGTACCAATTACCTACTTCAGTCCTATGGATGTCAAAATCAGTAAGCAGATGCTTATTTTTTAAGTTGTTTTCATTGTGGGGAAATTTGAATATGGTTGGCCCAGGGAGTGGCACTATTTTGAGGTGTAGCCTTGCTGGAGGAAGTGTCTCACTGTGGGAGTGGGTTTTAAGATACTCCTCCAAACCAAATGGAAGCCAGTCAACTCCTAGTGGCCTGCGGATGACAATGTAGACTCTCAACATCTCCTGCACCATGCCTGCCTAGATGCTGCCATACTCCTGCCTTGATGATAATGGACTGAACATTTGAACCTGTAAGACAGCCCCAATTAAATGTTGTCCTTACAAGACTTATCTTGGTCATGCTGTCTGTTATCATCAGTAAAACTGTAACTAAAACACATGGTTTTTCCTTTTGAGAGAAAATAAAGGTAGATATGCGTTTAATTCCCCAATATTCTTTCTGTATGAAAGTTACTTAATACGTTACTTAGCAGGAAATAATATGCATTTCCGAGTCACTTAAAATTAGTCCCATGGTATTTAGAAAATTGCCTTAGAGTCTTCACATAGTTCAACTATTAATTTTCATTTTTATTCATTATTTGTATACATTGCTCTGATATAATATTAGTACTATAAAACATCTCTACTTAGCTTACTAAATGTTATTTTTCTCTTATAGTCCAAGACGGTACAACCATAGTCTGACTGGGTTGTTTGTTTGTTTGTTTGTTTGGTAAAGTAGTTTTGTATCCAATTATATAAGTTGGATAGCAATTTCAATTATTTAAGATCTAGCAACAAAAATCATAAAATATGCCTATTCAGCTGTCTTGTAACTTAAAATTTATTATATATACCAGCATAAGATGGCACCTGCTCTTTCTGCCATGACATGTTGCTGAAGCAGAAAAAAACAGTGTCCAAACAGACCCATTAGCTTAGTCTCATCTCATCTGTCACCATAAGAACATTCACTGGAATATATTCTCTAATGTAATGAGGAGGTGAGTCAGCACAGTTACACGGAGGAAGATGGCCTGGGCCTACTTTTCTTGTTGATTTACTGTCAGCTTCTATTTGAATTAGATTTTGTGCTGAATACAAAATGCAAAATGAAGTTAATTTATCCCTCTAACGATCATTTCTAGCATCCTTGGCAAGATATTCACAGCTCAGGGCAAGGGAAGAGAGAAAATGGATAAATAGCAGAAAGAGTGCTGTGACACACATGCACCTACCACAGACTGCTCATACACACACACACACACACACACACACATATACACACACACACACACACATACACACACACACACATACACACACACATACACACACACACACACACAACTATAGATTTCAGAAGCACACTGACCTCTTTTAAAGGGCATAAGTGTAACAGCACTTCATGACATAAAATAAGAGAACTCTACAAATATGGCTGCAGTCTACAGAACCCAGCAACTGAATATTTATTTTTGATGTTAATTTTTCTTACCATTTTCCTCATACACAGAAGTAGAATAAAACCTGATGGATTAGAATTTATTTTCAGAGGTGGCCACAGTAATATTCCTGTCCTGAATGCTTATCTGTGCCAATGCCCTGGAGTTGGTGTCTTATACTCAAATACCTCCCTTATTAATATGCAGTTGAAGTAACTGTGCCTACCTTTTAAACACAGAGCCTGAATATATGATATAACAGAACTTCAGAATTTCAGACTCCTGCCAGCTGCCACCTCTGTCTTCGTTATTTTTATTCATTTTCAGGTTGGTCATCATGGTATGAAGCAGAATAAAATGTGCCACATGGAAAGTAAGTGAGGTTCATTTCAAAGTGCAATGTCCGTAAACAGGAGAGAAGGAACTTTCAAACGATTTTCACCCCAACCTTACTGTCTTCCAGCTGGCTCACAGATAAGAAACGAGGAGGGAAAAAGCTGCCCCTACTGAATGAACTCAATCCAAACTCGTGATCATCAGAAATGATAGCAAAATAAAATAACCTGTCATTTCAAAACATTTTGGAGTAATTTATGCAGCCAAAGTAAAAGAAACAGATGCTGGCTCCTGGAAGTAAATTAGAGAAGTCAGAAAACCTGAAATGGCCCTTTGGAAACACATGATGAAAGAACTAGAATGAAGACTTTGTTAGTGGGGGCCCAGAAGGCCTCTGCAATGGAGAATGATTTCAGTCTAATCTCCATGTCTCACTGTTGAATTCTTAGCTTCAATGATGGTGGTTGAGGAGATCGGGATTAGGGATGTGATTAGGCCATGAAAGCAGAATCTTCATTAGTGGTATGGTTGGCTTTGTGCATGTAGGCTTGAAAAAGA
This sequence comes from Rhynchomys soricoides, assembly GCA_019843965.1. NCBI lineage: Eukaryota > Metazoa > Chordata > Mammalia > Rodentia > Muridae > Rhynchomys > Rhynchomys soricoides. Next base: position 3,679,799 of record JADRCH010000153.1, on the reverse strand, counting down.
ACCTTTGTCCTTTTAGCAATGTAAGGAAACAACTAGAAGGGACCAGAAAACAAGCCTTCACTAGGCATTGGATTGGTCTTGACTTTCAATTTTCTCGTCTCCAAACTATGAAACCATGAAGGTAAAGTATCCTGCTCCTAATTGATGCAGCTCTTTTTTGTCCGGCTGCAAGGATGGACTAAAGTGAAACAAGAGTGGAAGTCGTGGCGCTCTCTGTGGACTTATGCCACTGTAGCACAAGATTCAAGAATACAAAAGGGGAAAGGAGGACCGGCGGCTTTGTTCTTCACAGGCAGAGAACTCGTTTTGTTGTTTTGGTTGTTTATTTGTTTTGCTCCTTTTGTTTTTGCAGCATCATACCTATCAAAAAGCTGAAGAATCTACTGAAGGAGATTTTTTTTAATTTAATTTTATTTTTTCATACTTTATTTACATTTCAAATGTTTCCCCCTTTCCAGATCTCCCTTTTGGAACCTCTCCATTTCCCTCCCCTTCCCCCTGCCACTATGGGGTTATTCCCCCCCCCCCCCACCTACTCTCATCTTCCCTCCTTGGTATTCTCCTATACTGGGGGATCTACCACCCTAAGGCCCAAGGGCCTCTGCTCCCCCTGATGTCTATCAAAATCCTCCTCTGCCGCATATGTGGCCAGCACCATTGGTCCCTCCATGTGTATTCTTTGGTTGGTGTCAGAAGGAGATTTTAAAGGCAGCGTTTAGATGCCTCTGGCTTTTCCCGATGACTGGGTAAATTGAAACAGAGCATAGCCTCTAAAGAGCAGTCTTTGTCTTCAAAATGATTTTATAAGACAGTGTACTCCTGTACTTACTGGGTTTGAAGCGAAACCACCCTTATTCTTTGTCTCTTCAACATTCCCAAATTATGAAGGACTTCATAGTGAAGATAAAATTTATAATATGGCACTCAAGTGTTTGCTATACTCTTAGAAAGACATACAGCTGTGGCTTTGAGCCACTCTGTCAGACATAGGCTTGCTGGGGCTCTTACAGAATCCTCAAGGCTCTCAATGGTTGAGACAGTGGAGCTTTGAAGGATGTCTTTAAGAAGTTAGAAGCTGCCTCCTTTCACTTAACACCACCAATAAACTAATGAAAATAATGAAATTGGGTTAGATTTTCATTTACTAAAAAGGACGAACAAAAAGAAAACAGACCGGGAAAGTCAGGAAAAGTCTGGGAATAAGAAATATTGACTTAAAAAATAAGACTTTGGATTCCAACACTAACTGGAAAATATGATTCACGTGGTATAATCTTATTCACTTGGCATAATGAAGGATAGTTTCAATGGTGTTTTTTGGTTGTAGAAAACATTCTCCATTAGAAGGCAAGGGTATGTAGATATAAAAATACATATCCTTGTTTATAACATTGGTCTCTATAACTACAGATACAGCAGTTCATTCTGTAAATAACTTTCTGAGAGAATTATAATTCTCTCACGAGCCAGCCGTCCTATCCTAGTGGGTGAGCTTCAGACCATTGAGAATCCTTGCCTCACAAATCAAGACAGATGGCATTGAGGAGTGAAAGTTGAGATTTAACTCTGGCCTCACACACATGTGCACTCACATTGGCATGCACCCGTATGAATCTCATATACACACTTAAAAAGAAACCATGGCCTCATAATTACTGCAAATGGCTTCCTTATTTTTAGGGGCTCTGCAAACAAATAAAATGAGGGGATATTATTTTTAGAACACATGTAAAATACGATTGCATTTTCCTCTTAATGGCAATGCTATCCTGATGTGAATAAAAGGGATGGGGAGAGATTAAGGCTGACTGCAGTTGCTAATGGCTATTAGATTTTTTTAAATACTAAATGAATTTTATAGCTTTGAAATTGAATACTAATGAAGTATAAATTTTAATAAATCATCTATGTTAATGTGGGACAACAGTATAAGAAATGGAGCAGACTTAAGATTGTAGAAGAGAATGTCGGGATTACACAGAAGTACACTAGGTTGTCCATCCCTTTTGCTTGGTGTTTAGACTCTTTGTAACCCTGGTGGTTCTGAAGATACTTTTATGTGCTACTGGGAGTAGTTAACATAAGCTCCCGTTTTGGTGAAGGTGCATCAATGCTTTTAATAGATGGAGATACACTGGTGAAAAGGACTTACGATATCGTTATGGCAATGAAGTACAAAGTGATAAACTTGTCTGATATGGCTTCTGACTGGAACTTCCTACTGTGTTCCATGTGTTTAAGGTTTAGTTTCCAGGTTGTTGCCATTGAGAGATGATTGGACCTGTAACAGGTAAGCTTTAGACATAGGGGAGATGGGAGAATGATATCAAAGTGTCTTTTCCTCTTTGGCTCTGGTTCTCAGCCATAAAGAGAAATGCCTTGGCTCTACAAGACACTTATGGTCACCATGTGATAGCTTTCTGTAGGTGAATAAGGGAGGGGGACAACAAACTACAGAAAGAAACCTTAGAGAAATAAGGCTTTTCTCTGTTTAGCTTTACTACCTTGGGGATTTCATTATCTTATTAGGAAGGGTATATATATATTCTTAAATATGTATATTAATTCCATGCATCTATGGAATATAATAAAGCATACAATACACGGATTTTATGCAAGGATAAACTCATGGTTATGAGCACCATTCTTCATTCCCTTAGGTAAGACCATTAAAACTTTACTCTTCTAACTATGTTGTTATATGCATTAGTGTTAACTGTGGGTTCTGCTGTGAAATAGAACAGGGCATTTCTTCTAATTGTAGCTGTTTCCATTGGTTTAACTTGCCCTTATCTCCTTTCACTTTGCTCTGTAATCTCTGAGGGTATCTCTTGTGTTATCTTCTTGTGTGAAAAGTTATTAAAGATGCTGTATGAACAAGTTCATATGGTTCTTTCCTTTTGGTACCCAGCTTTCATTTAGCTGCATCTACTTTGTACTAAACAACAGATTTTATCTTGTTATTGATGAGTAGTATTCCACATTATGCGCAGATGCAATCTGTGTGCATGGATGTGCAACATCGCCATTATCTATTCATTGGTTGGTATACTAAAGCTAGAGTTTATAAATGCTACATTGAAAATGGGCGTACATTTGTCTCTTCTGTAAATTGAATTTCTTTGGTTTTATCCCCAGCAGTGGGATTACTACTTAATATAACAGTCTAAATGACTGCGTAATCTACATTTCTATTTCTTCAGAAAAAAACTGATAAATAAAAAACAGTAAATGCTGATATTAAGAAAAGCACAAACAAATAAAAAAAATTATGCCAGTATGACTTATTAGGAATTAAGAGACAAATGATCTCTATGTGGATGAAAACACATTGAACTCTGTAACCCAAAGGAGAAGGAGGAGGCTTAGCACTAAGCTGGGCAAGGATGGGACACAGCCCCCTGGAATGGACCTTTTCTTTCTCAAAGATTGTAAATGTGTCAAACACCAGCTACAGCACAGTCTGAGAACTGGTAGTTAGCCCAAAGCACTTAGCTCAGTGGTTCTCAACATTCCTGATACGATGACCCTTTAATAGAGTTCATCGTGTTGTGGTGGCTACTAACCATAAAATTATTTTTCTTGCTACTTCCTAACTGTAATTGTGCTACTGTTAGAAATGTAATGTAAATAATTTTGGAGATAGAGGTTTGCCAAATCGGTCACGACCTTCAGGTTAAGAGCCGCTGACTTAGTTGATTCACCTAATGACTTCCTGCTTGGTATATGTTTAGAATACATGCTAGGACCACATGGAAGGTAAATTGTTATTACAAATAAATAACTTCAGACACTTTTTCCACATGCTTACCCACACTTGTGATCATTTACCATTCTGATATTAGTAATCCTAACTGCTATACAGGCACATATTTCTATACTTGTTGGCTGTATGTTTAGCTTATGGGAGGCCTGGAGGAAATCTTTTTGAGTCTACTGCATCTATATATTTGATTGCTTTGAAGTTTTTGCTGCTGAATTTCTTTTATTCTTAGATATTCACATTTTCTCCCCTAAAATAGGTTCCTTTTCATTTTGTTAGATGCTTGCTGTGCAAAAGATTTTTAGATGAGATATATGTATATGTGTGTGTGTGTGCCCGCATGTATGTGTATATATACACACACACATATATGTATACATATACACGTATCTCATCTAAATATATATGTAATTTATTTCTTCTGCTTTTGCACAGTACAATAGCTTTTTGCATTTGTTCACAACATTTCCTTGTTGTTTTCTAGTACCAGCCTTTTATTTTACTTCATAATTCACTGCAAGTAGATGCTTTTCATATTTTGGTTAAACAGTGCTTCAGTCCTATTCATCTGTGCATGGATGTTGGATTTCTCTCAATACTGTTTTTACAAAGATATGTATTAGTTAGTTTTAAGGGCATGGGGCAGCTTTCTACTCTGCTATATTTGTCTATAGGTCTGAAGCTTTATAGGCATATCATTTTATTTGCTGTTTGGGTGGTTGGGCTTTGTAGTATGTTTTAATATCTGCTAGTGATCCCCTTAGTGCTCTTGTTTGCTGAAGACATCATGTGATGTTTAAGTTTATTAAGTCATATATGCACTGAGGAAACATGGTAGACATAGTTCACCGAATAGTTTTGTTCAAATAATCATTGTTTTCTGGCATGGATTTTGATATGCTTGATAACATTATTTTCTGCTTGAAATGGAACCAAATCATATGTGAAGAATTCTTATACTCATATGTGAGTAATAAAGAAATTAGTTATTTAATTTGATTTTATTTTGAAGTACTCATTTTTCTTCCATATTTCAATGGGGAAAAATAGTATTTTTGTTTTGCCTATTTATATGGTTGTTATAAATGTCAATATAATTTTGAGTCCCATTTTCAAGTAGAAAGAGCTGTATTGGGCCTTCTTCACCATCTTTGCTTCCTGTAGATGATGGCACATTATTCAATAACCAAGGAGATAATTTGAAAGCTAACTTACCAACCTATAATGGAACAAAGTTTTTCTTTCCAATTTGATTTTAAATGATAACTTAACATAAAGAATCACATGAAAAGAGAGTTTAAATGAGGATTTACCTAGACTAGGTCAACATTAAAATGTCTGTGGGGTTTATTGCAATTGGTAATTGAGATCGAAGACTCACTCTGAGTAAAGGTAACGTGATTTTATGGGATACATCCTAAAGAGTACAAAAATGAAGAGAACTTGCTCTGCATAGAAATAAATCAGTGAACAGGATCCATTAGTTTATTCTCTTGGCATTCTTGACTGTGGAGCTGATACCTTAAGTTCCTACCTTAATTTCCTTTCAATAATGGACTGTTGCCTAGATTGGTAAGATAAACCAAAACATTCTAAGTTGCTTAATACATTTGTCACAGAAATAGAACTGAGAGTAGAACACTGAACTAAAAATATCTGATTATTATTTTATTATTTTTAGGCATTCATGCTATTAATGAATTCAAGAACTTACTAAATCCTGAATTAATACAATATATTTAATTTAAACATTATGGTAATAAGCTTGAATTCTTTATTTTTTTATTGCTTTAGATTTCTTCTCTTTAGATTCCAAGGGCTACATACATATAATTATAATTTTTTTCTGTTTTTTTTTTAAGTTTTATTTTTCTTTTCTATTTTTTTATACTTTATTTACATTTCAAATGTTTCTCTCTTTCCCGATCTCCCCTTTGGAATCTCTCCATTCCCTCCCTTCTCCCCCTGCCACTATGGGGGTATTCCCCCACCGACCCACCTACCCATTCTCCTCATCCCTCCTTGGCATTCTCCTATAATGGGGGATGAAACACCCTCAGGCCTAAGGGCCTCTGCTCCCCTTGATGTCTAACAAGATCCTCCTCTGCCACATATGTGGCCAGCACCATGGGTCCCTCCATGTGTATTCTTTGGTTGGTGATCCAGCTTCCAGGAGTATTGAGGGGTCAGGCCAGTTGCCATGATTGCTCCCTCCCTGGGGCTGCAAACTCACTCAGTCCCTTCTCCAAGTCCTCCATCTGGAACCTCATACTCAGCCCTAAGATTGATGTGACTCTTGGATATTTTGAACTTTTGGGCTAATAACCACTTATCAGTGAGTACATACCATGATCATTATTTTGTGACTGCATTAACTTGCTGGATATTTTCAAGTTCCATCCATTTGCCTGCAAATTTCATGAAGTCATTGTTTTTAATAGCTGAGTAGTATTCCATTGTGTAAATGTACCACATTTTCTGTATCCATTCCTCTGTTGAGGGACATCTGGGTTGTTTTCAGTTTCTGGCTATTATAAATATGGCTGCTATGAACATAGTAGAACATGTGTCTTTATTACATGTTGGAGCATCTTTTGGGCACAAGCCCAGGAGTGGTATAGCCGGATCCTCAGGTAGTGTTATATATATATAATATAATCTGTTGTTTCCCTAAGCAATCAAACTTATAAGAATAAACTTTTATTGTGATATTTAGAAATTCTATGTGGGTATATTATACAAGCATATTATTTATCCCTGAAAAGTATAAGTATAAAGTAAAAAATGTAGACTCTAAGTAAACAGAAGTTTTACCAGTTTAGTACACAAAAACAAGAATGCAGAGAGATTAAACAAAAATAGAGCATACACCAAATGGTGCACAGAGAAAAGTTACCAAATAGTGATCCACAGTTTATGTCATCTAGTCAATTTCTTGAAAGAACCCAGATGTCCTTCAACAGAGGAATGGATACATAAAATGTGGTACATTTACACGATGAATTCATGAAATTCTTAGGCAAATGGATGGAACTAGAAAATATCATCTTGAGTGAGGTAACACAATCACAAAACAAAACACATGGTATGCACTCACTAATAAGTGGATAGTAAAGCCCAAAAGCTCCAAATACTCAATACAATTCACAGACCACATGAAGCTTAAGGAGGAAGGTCAAAGTGTGGATGCTACGGTCCTTCTTAGAAAAGGGAACAAAATACTAATGGGAGCAAATATGGAGACAAAGTGCAGAGCAGATACTGAAGGAAAGGCCATCCAGAGACTGCCCCACCTAGGGATCCACCCAGTATACAGTCAGCAAACCCAGATACTATTGTAAATGCCAAGAAGTGCTTGCTGAAAGGAGCCTGATATAGCTGTCTCCTTAGATGCTCTGCCAGAGCTGTACAAATATAGAGGCACGCAGCCAACCATTGGATTCATAGAAGTAGGGAGAAGGGAGATGGGATAGGGGTTTTGCAGGAGGGGGGGGGGACTGGGAAATAGGATAACATTTGAAATGTAAGTAAAGAAAATATCCAATAAAAGAAGTTTAAAAAAAAAGATATTTCTTCTACCAATACATTGCACAATTTGAATTAAGCATAGCCAGTTTCAAGCCTTCATAATATTTAATTTAACCATTTTTAAAAGTAGAAAAAAACAGCAAAAATAATAAGAAAAATAATGTAGGACCTGGATAGATGGCCTAGTCATTGAGAATGTTTGCTACTATTACATAGAACCTGAATACTGTTACCAGAACCAGCCAGCCCATGTTTTGTGGCTCACAGTAGCCTGTAACTCCTTCTTCTGGTTTCTGCAAGTATGTACATGCACATCATAGATACTCAGACACATACTTAAATACATAAATAATATCAAATATTTAAGAACAAGTACTATTTACAGGCTTTTAAAATATATTACAATTTATTTTTTAAAATTTCATGTGTATGAGCATTTTCCTGTGTGTATGTCTTCACAACATGAATGTACCTCATGTCTGAAGAGACCAGAATAGAATACCAGATTCCCCGGAACTGGAGTTTCAGATGGTTATGCTCTGCCCTGTGGATGCTGAGAACTAACCTGGTCCCTCTAAGAGCAGTATATGAACTTAACTATTGAGATATTTCTTCATTTCTGACACATGAGTTTTAAAAATAGATTTGGAAAAATGCATTGAAAGAGTCAACACAACAAAGAACATGATTACCTGAGGCTTTCTTACTACTGTGAGCTACAGTACACAGTCAGGTAAATCACCTATTAGTGAGGACTTCAAGACTTAAAAGATAAATGTAAGTAAGATCACTCATCCAACCACCACCCCTTTTTCACAGTTTCAAAACAGAAAGGCCAGGAATTTTTGGATGTCAAACTCATGTGGTCATATACTAAGCTGCAAAAAAATATGTCTCAGATCATTTGCTATAAATAAAGAGAATGTTCTCATTAGCATTTAGAGTCTTAATGAGAATAATGTATTCATATTCTCTTTCATGGAGGGTGAATATGTGCATTTTTTGTATCTGTATAAGGATCTATGTATGTGTACTTGCCTAAGTGTGTGTATGCCTATATGTGATATGTGCATGACTCTGGGTGATATGTATATGTGCATGTGTGTGCATGTATAATGTGCAGGTGTCTGCATGCATGTATATGTGATTATGGACCTGTATGTGTATGTATATGTATGTCTATGAATATAGGTGTATGCTGGTGTCTATTTTTTTTGTGTGTGTGTAGGCATGTTTGTTTGAGTGTTTGTATGCCTGATAGTTTTTGTTTGTATGTGTGTGTGTATGTACCTGAGAATATAGGTGTATGTGTGTGTGTGTATGTACCTAAGAATATAGGTGTGTGTGTGTGTGTATTTGTGTATGTGTGTGGGTTCATATGTACATGCTTCAGTGTGTGTATATTTGTATGTTTGTATATTTGTATGCTTGTACATATGCATGGATACATATGTGTACATAAGTATGAGTCTTTTGTTTGTATGTGTATGTATGTGCAGGTATGTGCATATGTGTATATATTGTGTGCATGTATGGACATACATATTTATGTGTTGGGACATTAGGCAGATAGCTATATATAAATTTGGATAAATTTAGTACTGAATGTAACAAATGAATTTACTTTATTTATTGCATTTAATTGTTTAAAAATGTCTTGCAAATAATTTCAAAATCACAAGTGATGGTGATTATTGAGAAGTATGTGCAAAAAGAATGATAACGAATCATGATCTATAATAATTATGAAATTATGTGAATTGGCCTAATCAGAATGTATTACAAGTAGGAATGTGTTTCCTCTGTAAATCTTCATTCATTGCAATGAATGTCTGAGTGTCTTTCTTTTAACTTAATCTCTTCCACAAACTTCCTCTGAAAACAAAAATCCCAGACAATAAATATTTGTTGTGGCAGGTACTACTCAGAGAGTGTTTCTTAGTCTTATCTTAAATGATAACCTTCTGTATACATAGACAGTGTAACATATTTGACATTTCAGTTCCTATGCATATTTTCAAAGACCTAGCAGTTATTCAAACTAACAAGCAATTCTTAGTATTATTTTAAAATATGATCTGAAAGCATGTTAAAAATACTGGAATCTTCTCCATAGAGTGAATAGATAAAATTCTTTATATCATTTTATATGGAATAGAATAATGGTGTGTAGAGGAATTTTGTTCCAGTAACATGGCTACTCTGGATAAGGATCATACCACAGACATAGGTTGGTCTGTGTAATCAGCAAAAATATAGACATGCTCTTAGTATGCACCTTTAATACTGAACAATGATTTCTAAGTAAGGGGCAGACAAAGTGACAAGTAAGAGAAAGATTTGACAGAATGAGTCAGAGATAGCATATATCCAACTCTTAAGAGAACAGGAAAGAAAGGCTATTTAAGAGTAGTGCAGGGAGAGAGGATTGAGTTCAGTTGAGTTTGGAGAAGTTCAGTTAAACATAGTTAAGTTCATTTGAATTTGTGCAATTCTGTTTGATTCTGTTCAGTTCACAGGGTTGAGAGATAGTTTTTCCAAACAGAGTAATTCAGTGAGAAGCCAAGAGAAGCCAATTAGAATCAGTCAGCTTTGAGAGGAGTTTGAGTCAGAACACTTGATTTGAACTAGTCAGACAGATTTCAGAAGGAGCTAGAAAGGATGAGTTTATTCAGCAGTAAGTATCAAAGGCTAAAACATTCTAAGTCCAGGTTAGCAGACAAAGGCTGATAGCTGAAGCCTTCAAGGTTCAGAGTTGCAGAAGATAAGATTGTACGGAGGCTAGAAACTTCCAGGCCTAGGTCTTGGGACAGTTAGAAATGGTCTGGGCTCAGCCGAAGCCATGTATTCCTAAAGTGTGAGTACAGTTCTCATATCTTTCCTTTCTCTGATGAAATAAAGCAAAATTTATAGTGGTGGAAGATTGATATCATTGAAAGAATACATTAATCGTGTGAACATCCATATTCAGGTTCTGTCTAAGTTTGTATTATAATGCCAAAAGAGTAGTAAGAAATCATTCATTATTATCAAATTAAGTGATTTCCTTTTTAAAACTAGATATAAAAGGTATTTTTCTAGATACTGCAATGAAATATTAGATGATATTCATCAGTTACAAATATTATCTTTTGAAAGACTTCCAGTTTGGTAGAATGAGTCAAATAGAGCTGGGACAAATGTAGGCGGTACTGAGAATTCCATTAACAACCATGACGTTTTCTCATTAGAAAAATGACTTAAACTACTATTTATAGTAAAATAGGCATTGTTTCAGGGCTGTGAGGAGAAATGAATCAGAGGAGTGAAAAACAAAGAAAGAGAAATGGAGAAAAGAGTGAATGGAGAAATCAAGCAAAAGGCTGTGAACACATAATCCATGCATATGTGAATTTGCCATTGCTTTCCTTGAGCAACAGAATAATAGTCGATTTCCATTTAGACTGGTGGTAAATATGTATGTGTCAAAAGATCTTGTATTTTAGTTCATGTTAAAAAAAAAAAAACAGGTTGTAAGGGATGACTGCTAATAAATATATGGATTTGATGGATTTGGGTGTTTGATTGAGGATGGCTCCTATAGGCTCATGTGTTTGAATGCTTGGTCCCCAACTGGTGGAGAGTTTTGGGGAAGGTTTAAGAGATGAGGCCTTGTTAGGGAAGGTGTGACCTTATTGGAGGAGATCTGTCAAAGAAGTTAAGGTTTCAACAACTTGCACCCCCCTCTCCTTCCCTCCCTCCCTCCCTCTCCTCTCTTTCCCTCCATCCCTGCTCCCCTCTCTTTCTGTCTCTGTCTCTTTTTCTCCCTCTTTTTGCTTGACACCTATAGATCAGGATATAAAGCTCTAATATACTACTCTAGCACTATGCCTCTCTGCTTCTTGCCATGATTATCAAGGTCTATCCCTCAAAAACAGTAAGCAACCCTCCAGTTAACTGTTTCCTTTAATAAGAGTTGTCTTGGCCATGACATTTCTTCACAATAACAGAACAGTGGTTCTGACAGTGGAACAAATAGATAATCAAAAGATAGCATATAGTATAAAAATGGATGTGATTGAAGGAAGGACAGAACTTTTGAAATGAAGGCAGAAAGCATTTGTGAATCAGGAAGAATGTTGAAGGGAGTAAAGAGGTACCAAACTTCGTATTTGAGACAAGTAAAATGGATAGGAAATCTGGAATTTCAACTGAGTTTCATACTCTTTAAGTAAATCAAGTGGGAGAAGGGGGACATTTAAAAAATATTCTTTTAAAGGTACAAGTTATAATAACAGGGAAGTATGTATTTGGGATATAAAGCTATTTCTGAGTGGTTTATTTCCCCTTATTTTATATATAGAAAAGAATTAACAAAATATATGATACATTGAGAATAAAAAGAATAAAGAGGTAGAAAGGGTTTGAAATTAGAAAATCAGAAATGGTAGGTTTCAATTTAGATCTTGTGTGGTTAACTGTACACAAACTAATAAACGTCTGAGTATCTGAATGCTGATGTGGAAAGGTTATTCTAAGAGAAAGGAGAATATGGAAAACATTTAAGAAAAATAGAATAATAAAATCTGTCCTATCTTGTTTATCTAAATATGCAGATAACTTCATATAACATATGTGAAAGGAAGTCAAGAATTTAATTCATTATCAGCTTTTAATCAAATCAGACCACTAAATAATATATATATATATGAACTCAGATTAAATATAATTGATATTTGTGATCTTACAGATTGTAATTTAAGTCTATCACTTATGTAAAATAGACTTATATCTTATAAAAGAGGCTCTCTCTCTTTTTCTCTCATTCATTTTTAATTCAAATTCATCCTTCACTTGCTAAGTATGATAAAAAATGTTTCAGTAAAGTAATTCTGTATCTTGGCAAAGCTGAAACTGCAAATAAATATAATGCAAGCCTAATCTGTTCTGTTTATAGTTTCACTGTCACTTCAAGGTTTTTCGGAATGCCATGTGGGTCTGTTGTTGCTTAGATGAAGTTTACAAATAAAGATGAGCAAATACTGTGTAGGGGGTTCTATAAAGATAAATTAAGTTGGCTGCAAAGTCAAGTGCACAATACATATCATTCTTCTCAGAAAGGAATTAAGATCTGTTACATATGAGGAAATATATTCCGAGATTTCATTCCACAGGAAAAATAAATCTGCTTTTATCTCCATATTTCAAATCTCTCATTCACATATGCTTTGTTTTCATAACAAATTAAAAACATAATCACTTCTCAAGGTTAGTCTTTTTTTCACAATTCCTAATTGATCTTATACAAATCAAGGACTGATTTACCTCATTTTTTCCTAAAGTAAAGGAACTGGAGAGATGGTTCGGTGGTTAAGAGCACTGGCTGCTTTTGAAAAAGACATTGGTTCAATTCCCCAAACCTAAATGGCAATTCTCACCCGTCTATACCCCAGTTTCAGTGTATCCAATGCCCTCTTCTAGCAACTGGGGCTACCAAATACACACATAATATACAAATATCTATGCAGACAAACAAAAAAAAACATATGAAATTTTAAAAAATGCTAAGCTAGATAACAAGGTGGTAATTGACATGTCAAGACTTCTCTTTAACAGTAGTGTATTTAAGTCAAGTAAACTGAGAATATTACAAGCAAAATTTAATCCATACATATAAAAGTTAAAAACAAAACATTGAAGTGACTTTTGAAATGCTCATCCAAATGCACAGGTCCAGAACAAGAGATGATCTAGTAAACATTCATGTAAACACACATTACTGAAGAATGTCATACCACAGACTACAGTTTGAGCAATGGGTAATTTTAATAATAAATTTATCCCTATATTTCATCCATTCAATGGAAGTAAAGGATAAATGTATATAAGAATCTTTTTATAAGCATTTGTTTATATGTTTTAGTATTATAGTTATGGATTTATCCATTATATTAAGAAACATTTTCTATTTCCAATTTCTATATCAACCACTATAACAGATTGTTAGTTATTAGATCATCATCAACACTGATAATATTTCTGTGAATACATCAGCTCTTATTTGTAAGAATATTCTCAATTTATTTTTGAAATTGAAATGTTACACTTCTCTATGGCTAACAACTTTTTGTTTAGAATTTTTGGCTTGATGACATTCAGTTATCTGAATCATATTTAAAATCAGGTATCAATACACTGGTTTTGCAATTTTTTACTTTAATAGTTTGAGGAGAAAATTCTTTTATTTGACCAAGATCCAGGTGATGGCTAACCTCTCTGACAGTTTGGAATTACATTCATCATTTTCTATCAGTTGTCATCCAATTTAATGGATTTCAGAGTTCCTAAAACACTATGTAAAATTAAATGCAGATCCGTGTATCTCAGCTCATTCCCTCCTCAAGTTCATACTGACTCCACCTAAGTTTTTTGGTAAGGAGTGTTAACTGAGAATTCCAGGATTTTATTTCTTAGGTATATAAATGACAAAAACCAAATAGTTAATGAAAATGGCAATTCTTTTTTGACTCTTCCTATTTTCTTTGGGGATAGGACAGTATAGTTTTAACTTTGTTTTAACCTCTTGAGCATTTTTCATTTGTTGAGCATAAGGTGGGATGTGGATCTATAATTTTCAAGTATATAACATTTACTTAAAAGTTGGTTAATTTTATCTATATTGATTAATCTCCAATAAATATATGCAGACTCATTCTATTTGAGATACATACAAGCATATAAATTGTAGCATGGTCTTCAAATATTATTTTACAAATTATAGTTAATATTGGCCTCCATATATTGTGGTGAATCTTTTCAGAAATGTTGAATATGAGGTAAATCTGCTGTCTGCACCTGCCTGCCTTCATCCACATACTTCAAAGATCTCACTTCTAACAAACATGAATCTCTATTAAGCATCATTTTACCAGGAAGGTTGAATTAGCTATGGTTACATTAAGCATTTTCCCAGTACAAAATGGCTTCAATCCCTGGGACTTGTAAATATGGCCTTAGTTAGAGAAGGACGTTGAAGCCATATCTAAATTAAGGATCTTCAATTATAGGATGAACTCCAATGCAAAATGGACAAATGGTCTTAGGCAGAAAGAGAGGTGACACAGAAAGGGGGAAGAACAATGGATTACGGATGCAGAGATTAGAGCAATGTAGCCACAAACTAATGAATAGCAGCAGCTTCCAGATTCTAGAAATGGCAAAAATACAGATCTTTTCCTAGAGTCAGTGAACATGTCTTGGCTGACACCTTGGGTTTGTCCAGTTATACTGATAGGGGATCTGACTCTTGGATGGTGATAGAATCACTCTCTGCTCTTTAAAGCTCCAGGTTTAGTAGTAACCTTTTGTTACCATCTCAGAAAGCCAGTGCACCTTCTTTAAACTCATAGAGGTCTCATACTATTGTACAAATGTAATTATATCAAAATCAAAATCCAGAAGGCCACCATTGCATAACTTTTCAATAACATTTTACATTCCCACCAACAATGGCAGAATGTTCCTCTTTCTCCACATCCTCACCAGCATCTGTTGTCACCAGAGTTTTTGATCTTAGCCATTCTGATTAGTGTGAGGTGCAAATCTCATTCTGATTTGCATTTCCCTGATGATTAAGGATGTTGAACATTTTCAACAGATATAAGAATCCACATTTTGTATTAAAAATAATTAGAAAACTCAGGGAAATCCTTGCAAGTATAAGTTATTAAGCATAAGATAAAGTATCAGTAGTTGAAAATAAAGTAAAGATTTTGGGTTGATCACTCAAGCAAAGAATATGAAAAACAAAACATACATGAAAGAAATATGAAAAAATTATGGGGCACCAAGTAGAGACCAAATATTTGAATCATAGGCATAGATGAAGTAGAAAAATTGCAGGTAGGTGGCAAAGACCAATTCATCAACATTATCATAGAAAAAAAATTGCCCAAGTTAATGCAATTCTCATTTATAAAGATGCATGAACCTCACAATACCCATAGACAGCACACAAAAGAAACAATTCATGGCACAATGTGTAAAACAGTAAACATACAGAACAAAGAGAGGTTACTAAAGGTTACAAGAGAAAAATCACATATAAATAAAGATTATCAGAATAAAACTAATTTATCAAAGATAAAATTTAAAAGTTTGAACAGCTAGAAGCAATGTCCTCTGTAAGAACAGTCTTGACTATTGTTTAAAACTCTGAAGATTAAAGAAAATCTTTCCATCATAAGGATCAACTATTGTAAAAGTGGATAATAAGAAAATTATTGAAATTTTACCATTGCTTAAACAAATAATATAGATTATTAGCTAAGTAGTTTAGAGTATGCAGTTCATTCTTTTTTAAATGAGACACATTTCAAAACCCACAGTGGATGCACGAAACTGTGGACCCAACCAAACCATATGAAATACTGCTTTTATCTTTACTTACATACTCATGATATAATTTACCAATTAGGTACTGCAAGACATTACAACAATAGCTCATTATAAGGTGAATGATGATTATATAGTTATGTAATGCTATGTGAATGTGGCTTTTCTTTCTTAATATCTTATTTTAATATACTGGATCTTTATTTGGTAACAATGTGAAGTAATAACAATGTTTACACAAATGAGCTGCAGGGATGGAAGTAGGAATTATGTCTCCAAGCTACACATCAAACAGGATCAGTCATTTTCTTTGAAAGATCATGATTTAGAAAGCCATGAAAATGCCAATCGTTGTATGATATCAGTAAGTCGCAATCATGGTTGGAAAGGATTTCTTTACTTTCTTTTTGTAATCCAAGACTTTTGAACCAGCATTATAGTTGGAAGCTGTTCTCTACACTCATCAAAGTACTACTGTAGGGATGGTAATCTTTTACTAATTATAAGGTAGTTGTAATGCAGTATTCTAGCCAAACATCATACTCCATAATGCAATTTTTGAATGCTTATAATATTTAAAATACTCTGAACCATGTGGCAATGTCTATATTACTGGTTCTACTTTAGTCATTCCTTTTCCTCTTCCTCCTTCTTTCTCTGTAAATGAACACATTTTAATATCTCATTGATGAGACTTTCCTATGGCCTTTACTGTGTCTATTCATATCTTCATGAAGCATGATGGCAAACTCTTCTTCATCTATTTCTTTTCTTCTATGAATGGTTTGCTCAACTTCTCCATCAATACCATAAAACATTTAAGGTCATTGATGATTTCTCCAATCTTCATGTAGATATTTACAGTTCCTGATGATTATCAGCCACAATGCCGTTTTTCAGTACCATATTCTTTCTTATCAGAACTCATATCAACTGCTGACCCAGTGTGATTGTCGTATTATTAAGACCAAGTCAAGGATAAGGTACTCTGAGAATGGGACTCAGTGACATGGTACATGGAAGTAAAGATACATCATCCTTTCAAACAGATGGCATATTGGTAGATGCATTACCTGATAATGGGATTTTAACTACATACTCTTTCTCTTCCAGGTCTTTTTCTATCCAGGAAAGAAGGACTGCTGTCATTGAAAAGAGACCATGACTGTGACTTAGATTTTTTTTTTTAATGTGGCCAGAAAATGAGCAGATGGTATTTCATGTTGTTTAGATCATAAGATTTTCACCTTTATGTACCATACCTAACTTTGTCATACTGACACATAGAAATGAAGAACATCTGTCTGTTGTTGTACTCTGCCATGTCTTTGTCCTATTCTTCCATTTTACACTCATTACAATTGAAGACTTCACATGGATCCTAGCGTTCTTTATCACCTTCACCACTTAAGAGAGAAATGTGCAGCTCCTTTCTCAATTGGCAGATACAACCTGTCCAATAATTTTAATACATTGTAGTCCAAATCAATTTCCAAATCTTTGTAATGATACATGTTTTTGAGTAAATGGCTTTGTCTCACTTCTTTGAAACAATTCTTTGTTGTCCTATGGGCTCTATACATTCTAGAGACTGTTGCCAACAATAGATCAGATCTTCAGTTTATATCTTTCGTACACTCATTTAATAACCTTTTTATTTTTACTATAATATTATTACATATTGTGGATATAATGTTGGCATGCTGGGATTCAAGTGTAAAAATAGAACAGCCTTGCTCATCTTTTAAAAATTCACATTTAGAAGATTAATTTTAATTATAGATCTTAGCAACATCAGGACTTTTCTTTCTCCTTTAAACTGAGAACCATTATATGTAAGTTGGCCTGAATAAGTTTTAAAAGAGGATCAGCAGAAAACAGTGTGTAGTCATGTTATAAAGACTGAGGAGAATGTAGAGAATGAAAATCTATTGTGCACCAAGTTGCAAAATTTTTAACAAGCTAACAGCAAATCAAATTTAAACTTATTTGTCAGGAAGAAATGAAATATATTAGAGAAACAGCAATAGAGATGAAATAACACGGAGTATATTCTACCATATCACAAGTCTCATAAAAGAAAACCTGTAATATGTGCAAAAGTATTGTTCTACAAACCTTGCATTTTTACTTGGGGTTAAAATACTTATAAAGAGGAAAAAGGGAAACCTTTCAGTCTGGAATAGGGCTCATCAAAAGAACATGAGATAATTTGGCTAATGAGATAAAACAGAATGTTTCCATTCTGTATTGAGATAGGTAGTCCTATAACAGGATAGATAACTAAGGGAATAGAAACAGGAAAAGCACGGATCTCTTTTTAAGAATGTCAGAGCTCAGCTCTGGTGTGTCTTTTCCCTATTATACTGAGCTTATTCATAGTGACTCTAGTTTGAAATGTTGCAAGAATGATGTCACTGGCTTTACTTTCTAAATGCACCCAAGTGGAGAGTGTCCTCAAAGTTCTACAAAGTACTTGAAGCTCCTTCTTACTGAAGCCTCTGCTGTGTCTTATATCTGGGCATGTCTATTTCAATTGTATGAAAGACAGTAGTTATTAGGAAGAAATAAGAAAGACAGGATATATATATATAGATATAGATATAGATATAGATATAGATATAGATAGATATAGATATAGATATAGATATAGATATATAGATATATAGATATAAAAATCTGGTCTTCCAAAGTCACAAAGAACAGCAAATCTTGCTGCTTGATTGCTTCATAAATCAGAGTGAGCAAAATAGTACTGGTTCCTCAAATAACTGATTTATTCAAAAAGGATATGTCCCAAGAGATTTTCAAGAGTACACTGCAATCTGAGTACCTCTAGGCGCCATGTTTCACAGTATCTCTAGCACTACTTCCTCTTATGTAATTAAAGCCTGTGGGCACTGATAGTAACTTCCAACTTCTGCTTTCCCAGCACTTCCCTCACAAGTATCTTTGCTGGACTCAGCTTTTCTAGGCTGCCCATATAATTAGAATCATGCAGAATCTCCTTTATGACCCAGTTATTTCATCTAGCATGATATCAACAAAGTTATATGACTTGACCCATAAGGAAGGACTTTCTTCTCTTTGTAAGGTGACTAGTATTCCATTTTGTGTATATACCACACTTTATCTATATATTCAAGCATTTATAAACATTGTTTCTTCCTCTTGGCCACTTTGGGTAGTGCTATAATCAACACAAGAGTAAGTATGTGATTTTACATGTCTTGTAAAATGCCCATATATATCCCAACTGGGAACTGAAACTTAGCTCAGTTGGTAGGATGCCTCACTAGCATGCATAGAGACCTGTGTTTGAGCTCAAGCACTGCATATAGAAAATTGAGGAGGAGAGGATCTAAAGTTCAAGATCATCTTCATGAGAAGTTAGAGACTAATTTGGAATAATTAAACAATTAATTTACTTAAACATATATAACTTTGTGTAAAATTATAGAATGTTTACAATATATACCATTGTAAAACCACTATCACTATCAGGATATGTAATACTTACAATCTTCAAAACTTCCTGTTTCATGTTTCTGGAATCATGTATTTTCATGCTCTCATTCACTGAAAACACCATGCTATACTGCACTTTAGTCATATTGTGTCTATCAACTAAGCATAATGCCTTTAGGTTTACCCATAGTTCATCTGTCATTTGCTTTGTAGCATTATGTCATATAAATACACCACCTCTTAAAATTCTTTGTGTGTATGTTGTCATGTATATCACTATAGATATGCACATGTCAAGTTTTATACGTAGAGGTTAGAGTTCAACTTTGGGCATTGGTCCTTGCCTTCACCCTTTTTCAGATAGGATCACTTTTTATCCAGTGCAGATGTTAGGCTTGCTGGTCCTGAAGCTATCATGGATTCTTCTGTTTCTCTTCCATTGACCACTGTGCTTATAAACTCACAGTTACCACATCTGGCTTAAGGATGCTTTGGGAAAGTGATGTCAGGTCACCAGGTGGTGCTGGGAAGCCCTGTACTACTAAGCAATCTCCCCAGCACATTCACTCCCCTTTTATGCTTTTTCACAGTGAGGTATATGAAGTGTTCCCAAATTTGAAAACTGCTATTCCAGGCGCTAAAACATTTGTTGATAGAATGGAGGTCTTTGTTTCCTTATAGCAAATATGCAAATTTTGGATGCAGCAATAGACCTTTATGTCTATCTTTAAGAATATTGAAGACTGTCATTTGAAGTGAGTACATCATTTCACCTTCCCTGAAACAAATTATGTGAGTTTCAACTGTGTTGCTTCCTCATCAGAATTCAATGATATCAGGGATTTTTTCCATTCTTATAAAGATGAGGTGAAATCATTCCATTTTTAATTTGCATGCCCCAGTGATGCTAAACTGATGCTGTGACTCTCAGACATCCTGTTGTTTGTTTATTCCTAACTTTGTTTCTTCTTTGATGAAGTGTATGCACAGTCCTGTGGCAATTTCTTTTTAAATTTTAGATTATTTGCTATTTTTCTGATTAAAAAATAATTGCAGTGAACCTTTACTATATTCTGCATACATTTTTTTTGATCAGATACATACTTTCCTGATACATTCTTCTAGACTGTAGCTTTTGTTTTCTAATTTTTAGAAATTCATTCAATGTGGTAAAATATTTTAATACCAACTAATTAAAATCTAACAATATTTTCCATTGATGGGATATGTTTTTTGTAATATCTAAAACTTTATCAAAGTGTAAATCATGGTTCTTTCAGGTTTTTTTTTATTCTAAAAGTTTTATATTATCACATATTTAAACCCACTGTTATTTAAAATACATTAATGAATAAATCTGTGTATATGTACTTGTATAAACTATTCCTTCAAAATGTATACTTTTATATATACATGAATAATTCACCAAAGTACAACAAGCTAATATTTCATCAAAACTTCTCTCAAAGGCTCCAAGAGTGCTGGAGAGATTCTTCAATGATTATGAGCTCCTTGCACTTCCAAGAGGATTAAAATTAAGTCCCCTCTATTCATATCAGGCAGCTCACAAATGTCCATAAGTCCAGCACCAGAAGATTCAATGTTCTCTTTTAGCCTTTTTGTATATACACACAGACACAGACACAGACACAGACACAGACACAGACACAGACACAGACACACAGACACACACACACACACACACACACACAGGAAAAATCTTAAAAATTGAACTCTCAAAGTATACAACCTGTGAAATTTTAGCATTGTTTGAGAGACACAAAGAAGACTTATTATCTCATAATATTTATGGTACTTAATCCTATTGCCCAGTTAGCTCTTGGAAATGCTAAACTTACACATTCTGAGTTAACTGTATCATGTCAGGAAGCAAAGTCATTTGGAAATCTTTCACAGGCTGTTGCTTCTCATACATTGTACCCATCTCAGTCTGAGCAATGCATTGTGAATTTCTCACCAGCAATCGGAAGTATTAATATTCATATGATAAGCTGAGGGTTGTAGTAAAAGTTAGTTATCTATCAAATGTAGGTGATATGGTCAAGCAGTCAATGAAGAGCACTGAGAAGTTGTCCAGATTCAGAATTTCTCATTTTTTTGTTTGTTTTGTTTGTTTTCACAGTGAGTATCTTAAAATATAAACTCATTATTTCCTTTCTTTTACATGTTACCTCTCTGTCTTTGTCACCTCTAGAGAAATGCTACTGGCTCAGAATTTACAAAGAACAACATGTTGTATTTATCAATACATAGACATATGTTTTTATATGTTGACATTTCAAATCACACTGAGCCATATGTGTTGCATCATAATATTTATATTGCATTATTTTCTGTTCTTTCTTATTTAATGATGTGATGTGTTTAATTTCATTTTATAATCCATAAACTTGTAGAACACAAATGGTGGTTTTTGACTCTCCTGAAGAAAAGTACAGGGTTCTGAAGGCCAGCAGCAGCAGACATTGCTGTGGACTCTGCTGCAAAAGAGAGCTAATGAAATCAAAGCATGCTAGGTATAAAGAGGTATTCTCATTTAGCATATGGACCATACAGGCTTCTGATGCTACAGGACCAACTCCAGACCTGCCTAATCAAACTAGCAATTATGCCTACTGCTCCTGCTTGAAACTCTGCTTTAAGTGCAGTATATACCCTAAGACAAATAGGATTGATGGCCACCTTTGGTATCCCTGGATCTGGTCGAAATTCCTTTTTTTAGCATACATCTGAGAACTTTTAAAAGGTATTTTTGCTCTCTTATATCAAAGATTGCTTTTGATTGGTCTGATTAATAGTAATGAAAAGATCCTTTTCTTTATTAACCAGTATAATTGAAGAGAAAGAAAAAAGTTTGTAATCTCCAATGATTTTTACCAAAATTATCTTTAAACTAAATTTAAAAAGAATTTTATTAGTCCTGTATTAATGTGAAGCAAGCTTTATACTTAGATGAGTATTAAAGTTACTTAAGTAATTTTAGAACTTTTCACTTTAGATTTAAGTTCATTATTGCAATTAGATCAAATTTGTCATTTAATACTATCATCCATTTGAAAAGTCACATATAGTAATTGTACATTACTGTAACAAAACACATTACATAATCATATTTTTAAAAATAACTCTGTATTAAATTGCCCTCTAAGTTTATAGATCAATACCATAGATTAACAAAGCTCTGAAACTTACCAGAGAAGTCTTTGGACAGTGGACAGAAATTGTGACTGAATCTCACAACTGGTCAAAATATAGAGATTATGTGTTTACAGAGTGCTCAGTCACAATGCAACATCAATGCTATATCTCTTTCCACAAGGCCTAGGGACTGTTGTAAAAGACAGGATAGGAAGAAGATCTAGAAGTCAAAAAGAGTAGACAGAATCAGTGTCTTCTGATCATGACAAGGCTGAACTCATGAGCTTATATGAGCTGAACTTACCTTCACAAAACCTGCTTAGATAAAGCCTGTCAATATTCCATCACCGATCATGGCTGGGCAAGAACTATTGAGTCCCACCAATGACTGAGGAACTGACTTAGTTAGAGTTTGTTTTCTTGAATGAAACATCATGATCAAGAATCAAGTTGTGGAGGAAAGGGTTTGTTCAGCTTATACTTCCACATTGCTATTCATCACCAAAGGAAGTCAGGACAAGAACTCACACAGGGCAAAAACTTGGAGGAAGAAGCTGATGCAGAGGCCATGGAGGGGTGCTGTTCAATGGCTTGTTTCTCCTGGCCTGCTCATCTTGCTTTCTTATAGAACCCATGAATACCAACTCAGGGATGGTACCACAGACAATGGTCTAGCTACCCCACCTTCTTGATCACTAATTGAGAAAATACCTTACAGCTGGATCTCATGGAGGCATTTCCTTAAGGGAGGTTCCTTCCTCTGTGAAAGCTCCAGCTGTGTCAAATTGACACACAAAGCCAGCCAGTACAGGGGTCAGCTGATAGCTTCTAGGAAAGGAAGGGTTGTTTTTTTTCAAATATGTGGTTTTGGATATGGGTGGGCCCATATTCATGAGTACATATAAGCAGCAAAAATTGGAAGCATTGGGCAGTAATTTAGAAGCAGGTGAGGAAGTAAAAAATTGACCTGGGAGTAGTTAGGAGAATTGTGGATAGGAGAGAAAGATTAAAATATATTATAAGCATGAAATTCTGAATGGAATGATAGATTATGGCTAAAAGAAGAAAATGTTATTCTGTCTGACAATATTGAAAGGTTCAGTGTTCAGTTGATTCTCCCATTGCTATAGGGCTGGGAGGCATTGCTTGCTATCAAGAGTTCAGGGCACAGAAAGTTGCTTACTTTATTGTAGCCAAAAAGAAAAAAGACAAATAAAAAGGACTAGCATCCTATTTATTCCCATTGAAGACACCCACAAAATCCTACTAGCATTCAGTTAGATCCTAACTCTTAATATCATCCTGCAATAATTCCAAGCTACAGATAAAACACTTAATCCATGAGTCTTTGGAGATATTTAAAATCTCAACTACAGTACCCTTGATAATATTTCAATCTTTTCATGCTTTTCAAAAAGATGTGAGATCTCTTGAAGGTCAAATTGTGTGGTCCTTCACACAATAGATATTCTGAGTGCTGGATTTAGCCTTGTTTCCTTAGAAGGAACAAACCAGGCCTATTTATTTGATATTTTCTGGAGTGGCTCTTGTGAAGGGTCATTACATCAAGGGAGATCACACTAAATTAAGAGAAATCAATAACTTACAGTCCTGACAGCAAAAGTGACATTGTGGTTTGGAGAAAAAATTAAATGTTACAAGAATAAACCAGATTTCTACATTCCATAATATTGAAAGAAATATCCTTATATTTTAAGCAGAAAACAATAGAAGCAAATAATCTTTAATTTACAATTAAAATGCACATGAACATCCAGGTCTCTAAGAAGCACATGAGAGGGATTAAGTTATTCTGTATAATGGAATGAGGTCATGTATCTCATTCTGTGGGATGTACACAAATGCTTCTGGTATCATGGGCAGAGGTTGCAATTTACTCAAGTTAATCTGGATCAGTAATCACACTTAAGAAATATATATTTTCCATATGTTTTCCTTTCTACTATATGGTTTAATGAAGCATAATACATAAAGTATTATACTCATCCTTTATCCTGCTGTATTTCTCTTCTTATAGTCTGCTAAATTTGATTATCAACTCTTTTTTTCATGGCAAAGACAATTTATTCTATTTTCCACTAAATATGAAGTGATTGAATACAAAAGCTATTAATAAAACCATTGGGTAATCTAGTAACAAGTCTGACAATGGGTTTCAGGTTTTGAAAGGCTATTGAGTAATGCAGATATTACTTCTTTTGTATCATCTTTGTGTGTGTGTGTGTGTGTGTGTGTGTGTGTGTGTGCACGCAACCACGCATGATATTAAAGTTGCTGGCCCCTTTGCCACTTCTTGAAGTCCATTACGAAAGAAATGAAACTTAGTATTAGAAGAGAAACTCAAAGATAATTTATTGCACTTAGAGGACACAGGGAATGGTAAAGGTGTGAGGGAGAGGTTATAGAAGGTAGGAGGATAAAGTTACTTTTAACTTACCTTAAAGGACAAGGTAGGATCATTGGAGAAAAAAAGACCTAAGCCTCTAGTGTTTTTTTTGTTCCTAGTTGATTTTATTGAAGGGACAAAAATTGTTCTCCTTATATGACATTACGGGCCTTCAGTGTGATAACAGCCCTCCAGACATTCTGGCCAAGCAAGTAGGGAGTATAAATTATTCCCTGGTGGCCTAATATTATTGTCTGCTAAGAGTATCTCTGGGAACCCTAGAGTTTAGGAAGAGTTCATGCAGGGAATAGCAACAGTCTACTACATAAATTATTGGGGGTTCGATTCTTAATGTTGTTATCACTGGTCCAGGAAGGTACAGTTGAAAGTGCTACTGTAGTTGGTTTTGTTATCTTTGGTAAGTTTAATGCTCCTGCTATCTTCGTCTTTATGTTGGCAGCAGATAAAATCAGCCTGTGCCGCTTCATTGCTACTGAATGTTCAAAACCTGTTCACTGAATGCAGTAGTGAAAGGCTGGTGCTTGGAGAGGACCTTCAAATAGCTTGGGGATTTCTCATTATAGTCCTTGAAACCTACTTTCCTGCCAGAGAATTGCTAACTCCTGATCTTGAAGTTTGTAACAGAAGTGACTGAAACATCTATAGTTATATGTCTTACATGTTGCCTTTCTTCTTATCTAGCTTCCATGGGCACATGGGTGTCTCTGTCTTTCAATTGTAGAGTTGTTGAGAAGTACTCTGTTCACAGATTTTAGGTTTTTGTGAACTATAACCACAAATTATTACTTTTTAATTAATTATTTTATTTATTTACATTCCAGACGTTGCTGACCCCATGTCAGTCTCCCCTCCCACAGTTGTTCATCCGTTTCCCCATCCACTTTGCCTCTGAGAATGTGATCTCCTTCTCTCTCCAAACTCAGGCATCCCCTTTCCATGGGGCCTCATGTCTCTACAGGATTAGGCACATCTTCTACAACTGAGGACAGACAAGGCATTCCTCTGCTTCATAAGTGTGGGGGCCTCAGAACAGCCTGTATGTGTTCTTTAGTTGGTGACTTAGTCTCTGGGAGCTCCCAGGGGTTCAGGTTAGCTAAAACTGTAGGTCTTCCTATGGGGTTCCTTCAGCTCCTTCAATACTACCTCTAACTCTTTCATTGGGGTCCCCGACCTCAGTCTAACAGTTGGTTGTATATATCTGCATCTGTCTTCATCTGTCTGATTCAGCTGCTGGTAGAGACTCACAGAGGACAGCCATGCTAGGCAGCTGTCTGTAAGCACACCATAACAAAAGTAATAGTGTCAAAATTTGGTGCCCACTCATGAGATAGAACCTAAGTTGTTCTAATCAACTGACAGTTTTTCCTTCAGTCTCATGTTACACTAAACCATAAGGACACATGATCCACTATGTTCATAGGAGCCTTAGTCATAATAGCCAGAACCTGTAAATAACCCAGATGTCTCTCAATTGAAGAATAAACATAGAAAATGTGGTTCATTTAGACAATGAAATACTATTCAGCTATTAAAAATGAGGACATCACGACTTTTAGATGGAACTAGAAAATATCCTGAATGAGCTAACCCAGACCCAAAAGGACATGTATGGTAATACTGAAAAGTGGATATTAGAGAAAATTTAGAGACTACCCATGATACACCCTACTGACCCTAAGAAATTAAACAATAAGGAAGGCCCAAGAGGGGATGCTTCAATCCCACTTAAAAAGCAGAGCAAAATAATCACAGGAAGCAGAGGGAGGGAAGATCCTGGTTGGGAGAGGAGACCAATAGAGGAAAAGTGGGGTAAGATCAGATATGGGGAGAGAGGAGAGGAGAGAAGCCCAGTGGACCAGGAGAACAAATGGAACCATGCAGGTTCTGGGAGTTAGGGATGGGGGACCCTCTAGAAATTCTCAGAAACCTGGGACTCAATAGGAGTAATCTTATCCAAAATGGTCAACAGTGGGGAGAGGTAACCAGAAGAGACCACCTCCAGCAGATAAACAGCTCCAAGTGGAGGAACCAGGTTACCAACACACCATCAAAATTTCTGACCCAGAATTGTTCCTGTCTAAAAGAAATGTAGGGACAAAAATGGAGCAGAAACCATAAATTATTAAATATTGAACTACGTTTAAATATACAATTGTGTCTTTTCAAAATGAGCAATTAAAATGGCCCCATTCCATCTTAAATATGTTTTTCATATTTAAATTATACAGTGATATATTTATGGAATTTTAAGTCTAACTACCACCATCTGTACACAATACACTTTTTATTCACTCCATATACACATACCTCTGCACATAGTTTCCTCTTTATCTGATAAAATTAGATATGTTAACAAGAATGTTTGAATAATTTAGCAGAGAGTACAATTTTAAAATGTGTTAACTCTTATTTTAGAATTTTCACTGCTCTGCTGGTCTGTGCATATTGAATACATATGAATTTAACATAACATGTTTGATTTTTCAAACACATGAGAGTGTTGCACTTCACACATATCTAAAACATATCAGGTCTTTATCACATACCATTGTTTCCTATCCTATAACACCACTCTATTTTCTGATTTAGATACCCAGTTCCTCAGTCCTAACTCATTTCAGCTTACCTTCTGTGCATTTTTATGTCTCAGTGACTTGGGTTATAGTTTATGGTTTAACTTCATAATAATAACTCTCTAGGTGACATACATTCCCCCTCTCTACCTCCATCCATGCTTGTCATGAACATGGGCATATGTACCTTCACACTGGAATCAGTTTTGTTCTGTGAATGACATGCAAAGATTAATCATGTAAAACTACCAAAAGACGTTAAAATCTTATGGTTTTGGTTTGTGTATTATAATATATGGGTTTACAATACTTAAAAACTAAAAGATACTATATTAATAATGGTTTAGATAAAATAACATTTATCTTCCTTTCATCCTTTCATTTCCCGTATGTTCTCCTTCTTCCTCTTTTTTCCTTTTGCTTTATTTTTCTGTGAGTTTATATACATTTGATACTAAATAATGATTCATTGTTACTTTAATTTTTTTCAAATCTATGTTTAATAATGGTTCTTAAACACTTTAACCTCCCTTTTAGCCCACCATGCACCAGAGGTAGTGGAAAAGAAAGGATTCAGGGGAAGTGGACCTGTTTGGAAAGGGTTCTTTGGAATAAATCTCTGTTGTCAGGAAATCTGTTTATTTCGTAAGAGTCAGTAGCAGCAGCTCAATCCACATGCAAACACTTTATGGATTATACCAGCAGTCCAATTTCATAGAATTGGGGTAGCAGCAGTGACGGCATGACCTAGCAGGAACAGCCTCAGCCTTAGCTCAAGTCAGCAGGAGGGACCAGGGTGAACACCAGGAAAAGTCCTTGCCTGTGCCTCTCTCAGGGAAGGGAGGTTCATCAAAGAGTCTACACCAAAAAGCTTTGCATAGCTAGCTCTATAAGCAAGCCAAGCTCAGTCTCGCACTGTTTATTGAGTTCTATTTATACTCCTTCCACACATCACGTGCCCTCCACGGGTCTTGTCTCACCACATGTCTTGACTCATGACATCACTTTGACAATCAGCTCAAGTCTGTGGAAGCCACTGGAAACTGCGGTACATGACCAGAAGTTTTTTTTTTTTTTTTAGTGCATTTCTTTCTATGGAGTCCTGACAAGTGGAGCTTCACTACACAATGTAAGGCAGACCAATACATATGTGCCATTAGCAAAGAATCCCCCAATACATGTCTTTTCATGTGTTTGCTATAGCAGAACATCCTCTTTCCTGTGTCTGCTTCAGTGAAATGTTCTTTCATGAATCTTCCTTAAGCTTTCACCTATGTCCATTTCAGGAAAACACTCTATCACATGTTTGTCCCAGCCAAACATCATCCAACAGAACTAACTTTCCAAAGAACCCTTAAGTTTCCATTTCAATTCTTTTGTTTTATTGTAGATAAAGCAATCATTTATAAGTATGCAGTTTTTTTCTTCATTTGGGTGTGAACAAAGTATACCTTTTTTCAGTGATTTCTTCCAGTGGGTATTTCTTGGGCTCAGTCTCTAGTGCCAGAGGCATCTCTTGCAACCCCCAAGTCTAGAGCCTATGACTGTGAGTCCCTCTGTTTAGCTCTGTCCACCCAAGGTTGATTTTAGGACTTCACATCTTACTCTACATTTACTTGTTTTTCTAATTAAACATTTCACAACCAATACCTGCATCACCCAGTATGTTTCTACTATCTTCTATCAAGATAGATCTTCTATCAAGTCCAGATGTCATTAAGATTTGATCTACTTCACTAAAGCTGTGATTGACTTTGTACATTCTAATTAACAAAACTTGATCAACGAAATAAGCCCCTTGAAGTGAGTTACTCTTTACTTAAAAGAGTCACTCAAATATTTATTAAGTAAACTTTTTTGTCTGTTTTCAGTAAGAATTTATTGTTTATTGGATCCTTCACAGTCGCTGAATATGCAATTAACCTTTCATAAAAACCACATTCACATTCCTTTTACTGTGCAAGTACAGGGTATCAGACTTTCAGCTCCAGAAACCTGTCTCTAATAATTTACATAATGTTGTTGAGTATAGTAGGAATTGTGAGACTTATAAGGGGAGTGGCATTCTATAGATCATATGTCATTACTGTTACCTATAAGTCAAAAGGTCACTGACTTATTTTGTTATTATTTGCAGTTGTCTCTCTGTACTTAAGTTTGTTTGGGTATATATGTACAAATTGATCCATTTACATATGTATACTTTTGTGTACACATGCTTGTGTGTATTCATGTTGGTGCCTATTGTGCCTTTGTCTGTGTTTAAATGTGGATGTGTTTGTCTCTCTGTGTGTATGTGTGTGTATCAGTATAAGCAAGGTGGACAAGGTAAGGTGTCGTTCATTAGGAGCTGTCATACACATCATCATCATCATTGTTGTTATTATTATTACTATTAATATTGATATAGCATATTTCTTTGGATTCTGTTAGACTGGCTGACCAAGAAACTCCAGGAATATGCTATTTCTGCTCTCTAGCACTGGGATTAGAAACTTGCACCACTATATCTGGGATATTATGTGGTGCAGGGGGTTGAACTCAGGTCTCGTGCTTGCCAGACAGTACTTTGTATTCTGATAGTTTCATCTATTCAGCTTCCATGTTATTTTTATATTTCAGTCAATTTCTAATTATTCTAATGACAAATTCATTATGATAATCTATAGAATAAACACTATAAATATATCACCTATTAAGACTTCTCTTTTAAAATTATGTGAACTTTTTTTACTAGAAGCCTACAACTTTTCTCACTTTACAAAGATTTCTTCTAAAGAATATCATTAGTCAAACGCTGGCCATGGTCACCAAGTTGATTAAGAGAGTGCTGCAGTGAAGTACTCAGAATTCAAATGAAGACAGATTCATCTGGAATACTTGTAAACACTACTTTCTAACTCTAAAATTAATTCACATCTAGATAATTGCATTTTATATATTTATAGATGAAAGTTACAAACTCTTTTTACTAGGTTGTTTGTATGGATCCCATTCTATATCCACTTAAAGAGTTATTTTACTTACGATTTTATGAACTAGAAACACATAAAGTTTCCTTGGAAGATGATGGGAAGTAATAATCTAAAAGGGAGATGTTGTTCATCATGATTTAAGTAGGGGAAATGTGTTATTTACTCTCATGAAATGCCATCCACATCATTATTTTCCATGAAATACCCAACATGCAATGTATTGCCTTTCCTTTCCCTATGGGTAGACAACTCCAATCTCTCGCTCCTGCTATCTGAATTTTCTTTCTCATGTTTTTCTCTATTTTACTCTTCCTCTCTCCTTCCCTATCCTTTTCTACTCCTACATTTTCTCTTTTTCCTCCTCTTTCCACCTCTCCTTTTCTGATTCTTCTCCTCCCCTTCTTTGGAGTATCTTATGGCTTGGCTAAATAGACTTATTCTTAAACTGTCAATGCTGCTCTGCTGAATTCTTCTTTTGAGAAGGCTAAAAATAAAGACAATTCCTTACTTGGTAACATCTTTCTTTGTTATCAAAATGAAATACATTGATAATTTGGAGGTCTCTGTTATAGGTAAAATTACGGTAATGTTTTATTTATAAAAGGAAAATTATAAAGCATTCAAAAGTATTGTCACTGGGAAACGATTTTTAGATCTCTTATCTAGTGCTATGTTGGTGAGAGGTTAAGAAAATAAAATCAATTAGCTAAAAGTTTATTTGTAATGTTTATCAATGTTACTGTTTTCAGTGTAGCCCTGTATTTAGAAGAAGCAATCCTCCCCATCTATGCAGATTGTCAATATTCAGGACATTGAGACATCATGGTTATAGCATCACCACACTCTCCCTCCTCAAATAATTTCTGGTAAATCATGGATAAGGTGAGAATTCCAATGTTCTTTTTCCCTGTGAATCTTCCCAGGAGATTCTTCTTAAAGAACTTTTATTTGTAAGTCACAGGCAAAAGAAGACCTCAGCATCCTAGGACACAACAGGATGGCCTTTCATGTTTTGTAAGGGATATACTTACTAAAATATAGTTACATTAACACAATAAAATTAAATTAAATAGAGATTAAAATACAATAAGAAAATAATATCATTAGTTGAAGAAGGTCACCTGTTCTAACTTCTTACATACTATTTTGTTCCTAGAATTATACAAAAGTTCTTTTAAAAGCCATAATGATAAACTAGGCTGAGGTTTTACTACAGTTGGAGGCCATAGGTCTCAAATGTAATTTACAATTTAAATAATCTCTTACAATATTAACAAGATATTCTAAAAAAAATTCTCATAAACTCTACTTTAGATCATTCCTTACAATGTAATTACTCAATCCACATTTTTAAAGTTACATTTCTTCCCAAAATGTAAATGTTTTATGCTGTGATGTCAATCTAGTCAGACAAATTCTTCACTCTGTACATTCAGATCATAAGTTGTAACATTCTCAATAAAACATCTGGGCTTCGAAAGGCTAGTTCTTTTCTGTTCACACTAATTGTAAAGTTTATGTTGTCAAAAAATCCTTTAAAATGCTTACTTAATGAATCTAAAAACACTAATTTGCAAATAGGGTAGTTAATTTTACACCACTGGGTCAAATCAAAGCAATAGCTTTTTAAATGGAGCTTTTCCTAGAATAGCTTTAGGAGAATTCTTAATCTATGTTTATGAATTATTTTCCCCCGAACATTACATAGACAGATACATTTACCTTAGATGAGGCCAGAGATGTTCACAAAACCTGCAGCAAAATTATTTTATAAAACGATTATTTGTCTTCTTTCACTTAGCCAACTACAAGGTACAGTATTGCCTCAGCTCATAACAACCTCTGGGGACGTCACATCATTGGCCCAGAACACTTTCCCATAAATTAGTGCCCAAGTGAAATACTTTCCCATAAATTACTTCCTAAATGAAATGAGCATCAGAGAAAAGAACAACAACAAAAAGGATTTCAGATATAAAATCTGATTTTAAAATCTGATGGGTCGAAGCTATTAGGCAAGCTTATGTAACAGCAAGTTCGGGATATTTTCCATGGACATAGAAGATGAAAGGGAATGGAAAGTGAGGTTCTGTGGCCAGCGTTTGAAGTTGTACCATCCTATCAGACGATTTATAAAGCATCAGTGAGGGAGTGAGTCTAAAGAAGGAAGGCTTAGAATTCAGTTTGTGTTTGGAAAGTTTCTTTTGGGACCTAACTATGCCATCAGATGCTGGAAAGAAAAGCTGAGAGAAAGTGGTGGGAAGGATAGGGGAGGGAATCCTTCCTCAAATAGGGCATTTATGGAGAGCAGTATGCTGTGTAATATATGTAAACTAAACTTCTATTCTGTATTCTTGCTGGAAGATATGGTTTTCCCACTTAAGGGTTTTTTTGTTTTGTTTTGTTTTTTGTTTTTTCCTAGATTTTTTTCCCTAAGAGTTTCAAACTTGTATGTAATGTGTTTTGATCAAATTCATCATTCTCTTTTCCCCTCCAATTCTTTCCCTATTGCTTCTAACACCTTTCACTCTCGATTCCATGTGCTGTGTTTTTAATCTCATTGAGTTCCCTTAGTGCTGCCTGTATGTGCATGGGTTTATGGACGTCTACCAGAGCATGAATAATATTTCACTAGTGGCATCCCTAGAGAAAACTGACTCTCCCTCTCCCAGCATCAAACACTTCCTCATATAGTGGTGACACTTCTTGAGCTTCTCTCCCATACATGGCTTCTTCTCCCATATTGGAAGTTTTGCTGGATTTATTTTGTGCAAGTCTGTGCGAGGTTGATGTGTGCAATGACCCTGCCATGGTCAACAAATGCTGCTTTGCTCCAGCTGTTCACTAACTCCACTTCATACAATCTTTCTGTCTCCTCTTCTATAATGATCCCTGAGCCTCAGGAGGACAGAACATCGTACAGTTGACCCATGCTGAGATGAAAACTCCACATCCTGTCTCTGATTTTGTGCATAGTGGCCAATTGTGGGTCTCCATATTAATCCGCATTTACTTGCAGAAGGGAATAAATGTTATAAAGATGAGAGATACTCTAATCTATGGGTATAAAGATGAGAGAT
>JADRCH010000153.1:3585049-3646442 GCA_019843965.1 Rhynchomys soricoides | reverse complement strand
CTATGGGTATAAAGATGAGAGATACTCTACTCTATGGGTATAAAGATAAGAATTTACTGAGTAGTTTGTTTCTGTGTTCACTCAAAGAATTATAGTACTAGGTCTTTCCCTAGGGCTTACCAAATATCTCTATGAGGTAAGAAAACTACTCTTTGTAGCAGACAGAGACCCTTAAAGAAAACCACAAACCATCAAAATGCACAATTGTGAAACCCAGTTCCAATGAACAAATCTAAAAAATACTCCCAGGTCTAAGACCTTGGAACACTGCAGAAGAGGTGGCAGAAAGACTGTAAGAGCCAGAGGATCAGGAAACTTTCTGCAAGATTGCATCTTCTACTAACATTAGAAGATATGATCATAAATTCTCACCAACAAGACTGCTCAGATGAGAGCTGAACATAGATGACACCAATGCACATGCCAAAGGGAACAGGGGAAAGTGAGGAGGCCTTAACCCTACACATAGAACTACAGGCAACTGAGAAAAACTAGAAGTGAAAGAAGTAGCATTTTTCAGGGAAGATCATATTAATTGGTTTTCCAGTACTCAGCCTTGAAAAAATAAAAACAAGTAACATACAGACCAAGAAGTTTATATTTAGCAATATATGTGTATATAGTTGTACATATATGCACATAATAATAATTAATGATAAAACAAGCTATGGATTATGAAAGATATATGGGAGGACTTGAAGGGAGGAATGTGAAGGGAGAAATGCAATAATATTATAATTTTTAAAAAATGTCAAATGAGTTAGAAGTCCTATCATTGCACGTATGACTGGCACCTATACTGTGTCAAAAACCCATGGCTGGCTAGGACTTAGGCCCTAAAATGATTTATTTGGACATAAGTATGTGAGCATGTTTCATCATTATTAGCTTATAATTCGATATATTTAAATTACTTTGCCATTCAGACCTTATTTCTCACCAACCACTGATACATATCTCAACACATTTAGAATATTGCTGTCATGTGGTCTGTTTTAAAACACTCTGATTTGCACTGGCCAAGAGAAAGTTATTCAGACTGCCAAAATGTCAATTTCTTCTTAAAAACAGAGGCAACAAGTTCTGTCTTACATAATTATTTGAGAATTAAATATTGTTCATAAAAAAGATGCTAGGAAATATAGTAATATTCAATATGCTAAATATTACTCATTATCATCATCATCAAATAATGAAAAAGTTCTACATCATGACTGTGTGTGTACCTGTGTGTGTTTCTGTCTCCTATTGTCTGTCTGTCTGTCTCCCTCCCACCCCCAACGTGTGTATATGTGTGAGTCTGTGTGTGTGTGTGTGTGTGTGTGTGCATGTATGTGTAAACATGTGAATGCTAGAGGTGATGCCCAGCATCTACATAGTTGTTCTCTATCTTATATTCTGAGAACTACATAGTTCTACTAGTTTTACTACATTGATTGGCCTGCAATTTTTCAGGGATCCATCTGTCTCTCTCCAGCTGGTGTTGTGGTTACGGGTCCATGATGTATCATCTCCATTTTACTTGAGTGCAGGGGATGCTTACTCATATGGCTGTGCTTGAGCATCAGGTACTTTACCTACTGATCCAACTCTGCATGCTTGAGTAGTACTTCTTAAGAAAGTTCAGTCTCTGGATGGCCTTTCCTTCAGTCTCTGCTCTACACATTGTCTCTGTATTTGCTCGCGAGAGTATTCTGTTCCCCTTTCTAAAAAGCAATGAAGAACCCACACTTTGGTCTTCCTTCTTCTTGAGCTTTATGTGGTCTATGAATTGTATCTTGGGCATTCCAAGCTTTTGGGCTAATATCCACTTACCAGTGAGTGCATATCATGTGTGTTCTTTTGCGATTGTGTTATCTCACACAGGATATTTTCTAGTTCTATCCATTTCCCTAAGAATTTCATGAATTCATTATTTTAATAACTGAGTAGTACTTCATTGTGTGAATGTATCACATTGACCGTATCCATTCCTCTGTTGAAGGACATCTGGGTTCTTCCCAGCTTCTGAATATTATAAATAAGGCTGCTATGAACATAGTGGAGCATATGTCCTTGTTATATGTTGGAGAATCTTTCGGGTATATGCCCAGGAATGGTATAGCTGGGTCCTCAGGTAGTACTATTTCCAATTTTCTGAGGAACAATGATACTCATTCCCAGAGTGGTTGTAACAGCTTGGAATCCCACCAACAATGAAGGAGTGTTCCTCTGCCCCACCTGGGAATCCATCCCATATACACTCACCAAACCCACACACTATGACAGATGCAAAGAAGTGCTTGCTGAAAGGAGCCTGATATAGCTATCTCCTGAGAAGCTCTGACAGAGCTTGACAAATACAGAGGCTTGCAGCCAACCATTGGACTGAGCAGGGAGTCCCCAATGGAGGAGTTAGAGAAAGGACTGAAGGAGCTGAAGGGGTTTGCAATCCCACAGGAAGAACAACCATATCAACTAGACCCCCTAGAGCTCCGTGGGACTAAGCCACCAACCATGGAGCACACACGGAGGGACCCATGGCTCCTGCTGCATTTGTAGCAGAGAATGACCTTGTCAGGCATCAATGGGTGGGGGAACACACCCTCATAGAAGCAGGGAGAGGGAGGATGGGATAGGTGGTTTCAGGGTGAACCAGGAAAGGGGCTAACATTTGAAATGTAAATAAATAAAATATCCAATAATAATAAAAAAATAGTTCAGAGTATAGCAAATTAAGACAGACAATAACAACAACAAATCTACCAGTCCACTACACATGGAACCAATGTGTTGGTGTGTGTGTGTGTGTGTGTGTGTGTGTGTGTGTGTAGAAATCACCAACTAACAGAATAAATGGTCTTTTTTTCAGATATCATTTATGTAATCATTCAACAAGAGGTTTTCTGAACCCCCAAGTGGTTTTCTTCACTATTCATTATATTCCTTCAAGTCTCATTTCATCTAAGGACACCTGCTCTCTACACTGTCTCCCCTCAGGAATTACAATCCTTAAGGCTTCGTTAAAAGCTTTATTTTTAGAATTTCAAGGCAACCATCTGCCTTATCAGTCTTTTGTTTAGCAGAATGAACTATCTTGACCTTGATATCAGCATATCTAAATAGAACCCACAAAGTTCCCATCCTTTATAGTTATCTTAATTCTGTGAGTACTGTGTATTCAATCTGTGGAACGGCTTTCAAAAAAGACGTGGTATGACTGACCTTGCAACCTTTGTTGACCTAATTTCTCCAAGCCTCAGTGTATCTCGTAGTGAAAAGGTATTTTCTATAAGAAGTAATTTAAGATGCTTAACTCAGTTCCTGGAAAAAGCAAGCTCTCAGCAAATTGTGGCTACCATTATTCATATCCTTCTCACAGAATTTCTGAATTATAGGCACACACATAAATCTTTTCAGCTCTTCTGTCTCTATATCAAAGTGACATCAAGTCACAATGAAAATGTCAGCCATGACTCTTTTACCCTACCTGTATTTTCCCTGTCTTCTGGCCGCTGTACCTTTGAGAGCTTACAATGCCAAGTTCGTAGACTCAGATCTGCTTTCTTTCTCAGCTAAGTAATAGAACAGGATCAGCAAGCTTGTTTTTAATCTTGCCATCTTCTGAGCTTGTTAAATCCTTCAGATGCCAACTTTTAAATCTCTGTTCATCTTATCTATGAGCATTGTCTTGCTGTTCACACACATACTTAGTCTGCTTGTTCCTGCTATGGTTCTTGCCTCTTCTTTCCCAGATTTTGTATATCCAGGCACTTAGCAAATATCATAAACTTGATCATTATTGATCACCTCATATTGCTGGCTTATACTCCAAAGTCAACATTGTCTCTCAGTGAGGAATGAAAAACAACAACAACAACAACAAAAAATAAATAAATAAGTAAAAAACAAACCTCTCCATTCATACAAACACCTTGGATACCTTACTGTTATTGTAATGTCATAGTTAAATGTTGCTGCCTTGCAGTGATCTACACTTTGCATTGTTTTCATTGTTGATTTCCCTGACTTTTGCTTACCAGTTGTTCTCTGTCTTCTTGTTTTTTAAACCTACTTTTCATTAAACCACTACTATGATATGAATCACTTTATCTCCTTCTATATGTGTATTGCTATCCATTCCTGCCTCTAACGATTGGATTAAATTCTTCCACAAATCATCATTAGCAACTACAGCCTCAAAGGCTCTTTCCTGAATCAGAATTTATTAACTAGTCTTCCATTTAATTCTGTGTTTTCAGATATTATATTTATTCAAACAATAGTTCTGTATTTTGACTCAACAATGGCTAAACTTAAACTCCATATTAGGATGAACATTCAGGTATCTCATTAAAGATCAAAACAATCAAGGAGAGAATGAATATGAAAGTTTCAAGCACAGGAAATGACACCAACTTAAATGTATTCTCTCAAGGACTTTAAGTGTAAAATAAGCATATGACTTCATTTTAAAGTAAATATGCACATTTTGCCTATCCAAGTTGTCTTGTATTTCTTACAGTTTTACAAACATTCTTCATATTTATTAAAAATAAATTTTAATTTTTTAGATTATAATAGAATTACATCATTTATTCTTTCCTCTGTTCTTCTAAAATTTCTTATATAGCCCTCCTTGCTCTCTTTTGAATTCATGGCATCTTTTTCTTTAATACTGTGTGTGTGTGTGTGTATCAGAGTATTGAATGAAATGGCACTTGATGAAGTCCCACATCTGCCCTGGTCACTCGTGGCCCTGGAAGAGATGGGACTCAGGGAGTTTGACCTGCTTACCCCCAAGGGCCACCGGGCATGTGTCAGGCTGTGAGAAGCTTCCGAAGAAACACAGCCCAGGAGTGAGGGAGGTGGCCATGGTTCCCAGGAGACTCACATAGCTGGTTCTGTGGGGTTCCCATGCTCTTAGGCATCACAGACATCACTGGATGCCGCAGAAGAGCTGAGAAGGAAGTGGAGACTCACATATGGGGCCAAGGGGAAGGGAAGGAGCATAGCGGGGTCTCACAGCGGACCATGGTTTGCGGCTTGGGCACCTGCTAACTGCATTGGTTGGTTGGGTTGGCCACCTTGGCTGGGAACACTGGGAAGCCTTCTGCGGGAGACTAGAAAGTGGCTCTTTAGGTGAAGGCTGGTTCCATTGTTCTCCATGGCAGATGAAGAGAGACAGTCCAGGGTTTCAGTACGTTTATTGTCATGGCGGAGAGTGGGATGGGAGAATCTGTACCCCCACAACCTTCGGGAGGGACGAGGTTGAAATAGTAACTGGGAAGAGGCATGGCTAAGTCTTGAGGTGTCTCATTAATATGGGGATGTCTTGAGGCTACATGACCACACATTTACCTGAAGAGGGGCTTGAGGGGTGTTCTCTTTTTACATGACTAAATGTCACAGACCTATGGAGAGAGCAAGGAGTTTGCTGTCGATTGTATCTCTTAGAAATATTGAAAGTTATATCCATTAAGACTCACCAACATGGATACCTAAGTAAACATGAAGTGAAAAAGGACAGTATCAAATGTTGAAATGAGAAAGTTCACAAAGCCTCACCCTGATGCAAAGAACTGCACACAGCTGAGGAATGCTGATCAGGAGAGTGATAGTCTTCCCCAGAGAACAGCACAGCAGTTGGTTATTCAATACATGTACTTATGTTGTAGTACTATATGCTATAAATTATGTGTCTGTATATATAATATACAGAGTATTGTATAGAGTTTTGTAACAAGAGGCATTCAAGAACTGTTTTTCATCATGCTATCAATGATATTACAAGACAAGTAGAAACAAACAGGTCATAATGGGTTTCTGTTTGTTTATTTTTAATTTTTTTGATTTTTTATTTTATTTTATTTTATTTTGGTTTTTCGAGACAGGGTTTCTCTGTGTAGCCCTGGTTGTCCTGGAACTCACTCTGTAGACCAGGCTGGACTTGAACTCAGAAATGCACCTGCCTCTGCCTCCCAAGTGCTGGGATTAAAGGCGTCCTGGCTTTGTTTTGTTTTTATTACTTTTAATTTTTCTTACAGTACACTTGTTGCCCCCTCCAGGTCCACCCTTCCACAGTTCCTCATCCCATCCTCCTCACCCTATCTCCAAGAGGATGCCCCCTACCCCTGCCAGGCCTTCCTACTTTCTGGGGCCTCAAGTCTCTTGAGGGTTAAGCACATCTTTTCTCACTGAGGCCAGACCAGGCAGTCCTCTGCCGTATATGTGTCAGGCCTCTGACCAGCTTGTGTATACTGCCTGGTTGGTGGTTCAGTGTCTGAGAGATCTCAGTGGTCCAGGTTAGTTGAGACTGCTAGTCTTCCTATGGGGTCACCTTCCTCCTCAGTTTTTTCCCAGACATTCCCTAATTCAACCACAGGAGTCCTCAACATCAATCTAATGGTTTGGTATTTTAAGTATCTGCCTCTGTTTCAGTCACATGCATTCTTGGCCCCTCAGAGAACATCTATGCTAGGCTTCTGTCTATAAGCACACCATAGCATCAGTAATAGTGTCAGACCATGGAGCCTCTCCTGGAGATAGATCCCAAGTTGGGTTAGTAACTATACCTCCTTTCCCTCAGTATTTTCTCCATTTTTGTCCCTGAAATTCTTTTAGACAGGAACATTCTAGGTCAGAATTTTTGACTGCGGGATGGCAACCCCATGCCTCAGCTTGATGTTCTATCTTTCTCCTGGAAGTAGACTCTACTAGTTCCCTATCCCCACTGTTGGGCATTTCATCTGAGGTCTTTCTCTTTGGGTCTTGAGAGACTCTCATCTCCCATGTCTCAGGTACATTCTAGAGGGTCCTCTTACCTCCCATCCACCAAGGCTGCATATTTCCATTCTTTCTGCTGGCCATCAGGGCTTCTCTCCTGTCTCTCTCCCCATATCTGATCATGTTCCCCTTTTCCCCTCTTGCACTCATCTTACACTCAGGTTCTTCCCACCCTCTGCCTCCCATGATTGTTTTCTTCTCCCTCCCAAGTGGGATTGAAGCATTATTATTTGGGTCCTACGACTTGATAACCTTCTTGAGTTATGTGGATTGTATCCTAGATTTTCTCTACTTTTTTGCTTAATATCCGCTTATTAGTGAGTACCTACCATGCATGTCCTCTTGGGTCTAAGTTACCTCACTCAGGATGACATTTTCTAGTTCCATCCATTTGCCTGCAAAACTAATGATATCCTCATTCTTAAAAACTGAATAGTATTCCATCGTATAAATGAACCACATTTTCTATATCTATTCTTCCATTGTAAGACATCTGGGAGGTCATAATGTTGTATGGCATGATCTTTATCCTATTGAAACTGTCCCTTACATATTTGCTTGTCAAATTATTGGGATTCCCATATTTTGCTAAAGTAACAAATGTCACAGGACCTCACATGACTACCGTGTGGTTTTGGTTAAATATTCATTTTGCATTGCTGATATTTTTCATAGATTTCTTATTTTCAGAATAAAAAATCATACTGTTTGAAAGCAATTGCTAATGATTCTTTTATGTTTTCTCAGTTCCATAATGAATGACAATGGTTCTACTGCATTTCTGACTGCTTATAAATGATTCTACTTTTGAGACTCCTGTCAAGAGCAGGACTACACATTTGATCCTGCTTCTGCCTCAGGGTCAAGAGTTTCTTCATTATGAGCTAACAGAGCCAAACATTGAGCATTGTATATTACCTTTTAGACAAGGTTAGACTCCTATGTCAGTTACAGTAATGCTTTGAATGTGGAAACAACCCCGTTCCTTGGGAAGAACCTTGCCATACTTTGAATCTAAGAGATGTCAAGCTTATGAAATCGTGGTTAATATTTTTATAATTTTTTTTAGCTTTGACTATTAGTATGGATGTATCAAGATGCTAACTCAACATGTTTGAAAGGGTTCAAACAGTAATGACCAAACTGAAGGTTTTTACTTCATACAAATGATACTGTTTTTCAGAAATTATCATGCATTTGCATTTCTTCAAATGGATTTGTTTAACCTTTCTAATATAATGACTCCAAGGGCATTTATAAAGCCTGAATATTTCCCAGAAATTCACAGAGGAAAACTAATGACATCATATAGAGAGGGATATCATTCCTACTACTAGAATAGTTGAAAAAAAAAGAACAGTTTGGAAAAAAGTCTGTGTCTTACGAACTCAGCTTTGTCAATTGCTTGTCATATTAGGGGTCACATAAATATTTTAGGTGTGATCTACAAGGTGGACACTGTGAGTATCATTTAGTTTGCAATTTGTAGGACTCATACTTGTGTTCAATCAAAGGTATTTTTCAGGTGTAGAAATAACTTCCAAATATGTGTCTTTAATTATGTGGGTTGATTTACTTGCATTTTTATATGAAGATTCATAGTTACGGCTTATATACACTAAACCATGTGAGCAAAAATGCTCTACAGTATCCTGTTCACAGAACTTTTCACCTTTTATAAGCAGGCAAGTATTTACAATTTCATTCTAAATATGTATTCATAGCAACTTTACAATATACTTATAATTCAGTTAATTTTATAAAAATGGCAGTTTCACAATTTACTTATATTATACAATTATTATTTTATGAGATAATTGCGGTTATCATCATCATCATCACCATCATCATCATCATCATCATCAATTATGATAGGGTAGCCCACACCAACAGTAAAATTAAAATTTTTCTATGTTAGCTTCCTGAGCACGTGGACTATTAGCATGAATCTTTATGCACAGGTATTTAGTTATTTTAACTTGTACTTACTATTTAATAAATGTTAGCCAATAAAACTTTCAGCTGCCTCTGAGCATTTTTACAAAAACATGGAAGCTATTTGCCAGGAGTGATTGCATAACCCCTGTATCTGGAGCTGCTTTGGAGTTTGAAGAAAGAGAATTGCTTGGGCCATGGGTTCAAGACTAGCCTGGTTATCATAGTAGATCTTCCTTCCACCCCAGTCTCACTTGGAATATGACCCCCAGCACCCTACCACAGTAACATCGGTGAATATTTTATTTAAATCAACAAAGTATTTATTCCACAATGAGCCTTCATTTTTAGTTATGCCAGTAAATTATTCATATTGTACAGATTCTCCACTTCTAGTTAGTTTGTACCAAACAGAGAAGTTCTCCCCATTAACTAATTTATTTATTCATTTTATATCTTGAACACAGCCTGTCATATCCTCCTAGTACCCACTCACACAGCTCCTCCCCCACTCCCTCCCCATTTTCTCTGAGAAAAGGAAATCACCCTCTACTTACCAACCCACCCTGGCATACCAAGTCACTGTAGGACTAGGCACATCTTATCCCACTGAGGTCAGACAAGGCAACCCAGTTAGGGGAACAGGATTCAAAGTTCAACAGAGTCAGGAACAGCCTCCATTGTTGGGGGATTTGCATGAAGACCTAGCTGCACATTTGCTACATATTGCAGAAGTCCTAGGTCCAATCCATGTATGCTCTTTGGTTGGTGGTTCAGTGTCTGGGATCCCCCCAAGGGTACAGGTTAGTTGACTTTCTTGGTCTTCTTATGGAGTCCCTATCCTGTACTGGCCCCTCAATCCCTTCCCCAACTCTTATACATGATACCTCCTGTAGCCAGGAAGGACTCCCAGTAGAGGGAAAAGGACACCAACCCACCCACAAAAGCTTTGACCCTTAATGTGTCCTGCCTACAAGAAGTGCATAGGCAAAGATGGAGCAGAGAATGAATAACTGGCCCAAATTGAGACTTATTGGATGTATTGTGCTGGCAGACAGGAGCCTAGCATAACTGTCTTCTGAGAGGTTCCATCTAGCAACTGACTAAAACAAATGCAGAGACCCACAGCCAAACATCAAACAGATCTGCATAACCACAGCAAATACCTGAAGTAAATCTGGACTTAAGATGCTTAAGAAAGGCAGGAAAACTGTCAGTTGGGTATTACTTTTAGTTGCAGACACTGAGCACTTAAACTACTAATGCTTTTGGGATGTTTAGTAACCTCTGTTTTAAAATAAAGGGAAGGTCCTTTTTCTTTAGGATTGCAGCTTCCGGTAGGTTGTCCATGCTCTGGTGAGTGGCCCTTATGGGAAGTTACTTTTAAACTAAATAATTTTTTAAAAAATACACAAAATTAAGAAATTGAGAGGAGGACGTGTTTTGTGTGGAAATAGTGAGGGGATAGGACCACAATACTTTGTAAACATGTAAGAAAACTTAAAATAATAAATTAAAATTTTTAAACACTGAGATGATATATTTATTCCAATATGCAATAGAAAGTTTTAGAGAACAGTGCTTTAAATGTTAAACATCTACGTGGAAAACTGCTTATTTGATTAGTACCTAAAACAAAACCCTATTTTCACAAATAAGTTTTTACTTACCTGTTAGAGTTGTGATGTCAAATATGTATTATTTTCTGTTCTTTGGTGCTGATAAAACCATCTTGCTTACTCCTCGATTTCTGTTTTTTACTCTTTCACCCTTATGTGGCTAAAACAGCTTGTTACGTTTTTAATGAATGTTCAGCAAAGAATAATAGAAAGCATATGAAAAATGGGACTGAGCATATTGTACAATTCATGTAAGAGACTGTAGGGAGCCCAAGGGGGCCAAAATATTATTCAAATACCTGGCAAGATTCTCTCCTCGCTATGTGCCTTGCTGTTTCTTCTCTCATGGGGAAGCTAACATTGGTTGAAGGAGAGGAGACTCTGACAGACCATTAGTTAAGACTCTGGGCACATGCTAACAGTGTTTACTGACTAGTGTTTTGTGTTCATCCAGCTCACTAGGAATAGTAGCCTTCAGGGGATATAAACCTCCATGTAGAAGACACACTGTGGATCAGAACAGACACTGAACTCATCACCAAAGAAAGATTTGTTGGGCCACAAACTAAGGATAACTTCCAAAAATGGTTTTCTCTATAATTCAGACTTCTCAGAAAGAAAAAGGCAAAGCTGAAAATTTTCATAGAGTAAGAGGAAAAAACATAAGGAGAAGAATGTTATTAATGGAAAAGATTCTCTAGCTAGCAGCATAAAGAACATTGTATTTCCCAGAATATCAGAATTGGAGTGCTGGTGACAAATTACTTTCCAGGATGATTCAGAATAAATGTTAGATAACGTTTCTGAAAATATATTTTAGGAAATGTTCCTGTTTTTGTGTGTACAATTGGTATCTGGGGATTTTGAGTTAAAAAATGGTAATGCA
Source organism: Rhynchomys soricoides (assembly GCA_019843965.1). Lineage (NCBI taxonomy): Eukaryota > Metazoa > Chordata > Mammalia > Rodentia > Muridae > Rhynchomys > Rhynchomys soricoides. The sequence continues at coordinate 3,635,237 of JADRCH010000153.1, read as the reverse complement.
TTCCTTTTATTACATAAATGTCTTTATTGGAAAAATATTCCTGGGATTGTATATGGTGATGGATGCCTTTAATCCCAGCCCTAGAGAGGCAGATATAGGAGGATCTCTGTGAGTTCTGGGATAACCTGGTTTGGATAGTGAGTTCCAGGCCAGTCAACACTGCATAAAGATACCTTGTTTAAAGTAGAGGAGGGGAGAAATTGTCAGGAAGTCGGTAAAAGATGTCCCTATTTTTTTTTTTTTTTCAGAAATTCTAATAGAGTACTGTTGGATACAATGGCACTGTGGTGAAGTGAAGGTGAAGTCCCACGCATCTGCCCCAGGCTCTCTGTGCCCCTCAGAGTGGTGGGATGTGCGGGTAGTTTGACCCCACATACCCCCCACGGACCACCTAGCTTATGGGCTTTGAGAAGGTCCCTTGGAAACGCAGCCAGGGTTGGGGAGGGCATCAGTGGGTCCTGGGGGATTGCAGGGCAGCCAGCTCCATCAGGTTCCCATGCTCTTGGGCATCACAGATACCTCTGGATGCCGGGGAAGAGCTGGGAACAGAGTGGGGCCTCGCAGGCTAGAGGTGGCTTGGGCAGAGAGGGGAAAGGCAGGGAGGAGCATGGCCAGATCCCGCGGGACCGTGGTTGGCTGCTTGGTACCGGCTAGCTCACTTGCTTTGGTTTGGTTGGCAGCCAGCCGTGGCTGGGGTCTCTGGGAGGCCTTCTGTGGGAAGCTAGATGGCAGCTGTTTAGACGAAGGCCGGTTTTGGCTGATGAAGAGAGACAGTCCAGGGTTTCAGGGTGTTTACTGTCATAGTGGAGAGTGGGATGGGTGAATCCGTACCCCAGTGACCTCAGGGAGGGGTGATATTAAAATAGTGGCTGGGAAGGGGAGTAGCTAAGCCTCTAGGTGCCTCATTAGCATGGGGATGGCTTGAGGCTACAAAGAACACGCCTCTACCTGTGGCAGGGCTTGAGACCATAACCATTTACATGGCTAAATGTCACAGACCTATGGAAAGATGTAGCCGCGTGCCAGGAGCTGTTTCTAGAAGCATGGTAAATGCCTGCTGTCCCTTATAGAGTTGCCCCCTGCTGGAGACAACCTACTGGGTCCAACGGGGTTTAAAACCTTAGCTTGTCCAGAAACCAGGCTGCCTTCCATGGCCCCACAGAATACCCACTAATTGATATAATTTTTAAATTTTTCTTTTAAAATTATAATATAATTACAATATTTTCCTCTTTTTCAGCCTTCTTATATAGCCCTCCCATTTTCTTTCAAATTTGTGGCATATATCTATGTCTATGTATATATCTATGTCATCTATATGTAGTGTATGTCCATATTTCTAAATATAACCTGTCCAATACATATAAAGTTAGTTTTATGTAAGTTTTCATGGATGATCATTTGGTAATGTTCAGTCGGTTAGTGTGATTGTCCCTGGAGAAGACCAGCTCTCCAGTTCACAGCTTTCTGCAGCTACCTATAGTGTGTGTTTGTGTGTGTGTGTGTGTGTGTGTGTGTGTGTGTGTGTGTGTGATTGGCACCTCATGGGCTTTTCTCACTCCACTTTGGCATACCTATCAGTGTCCTCTAGATTCAGCACACATTTAGGCAGTCATGTTAGTGAGACTTTATGGGTGTAGCTTCTGGTTACTCCAGGATACCCAACCTCACAACAAATTCCTTGATTTTATGGCTCTTACCATCTTTTTAGCTCTTCTTCCCAATGCTGCTTGACTCTAAGATGTGGCTTGGAGAGTTTTTAAAATATGATTTATTATGGTATGTTGTAACCATATATTATGAAAATGACTTGAAGTCATTGTTTTTCTATTGCAGTGATGAAATCCATGGCCAAGGCTATTTGTAGAAGAAATGGTAAATTTGGCTTACGGTTCCCAAAGGCCAGAGCTCATTACAGCAAAGTATGAAGGTGGCAAGCAGTTGGCTCAGCAGCTGAGACTGCGCATCTTAAACCCCAAACAGAAAGCACAGAGATTGGACTGAACTGTAAATTGCATGTGGCTTTTGAAACCTTAAATCCTCCCTTCAATAGCATGCTTTCTCCATTAGCACAATTCCAAAACCTACCAGAACAGTGTCTTTACCTGGTAACTATTATTTGAACACCCAAGAATATGGGGACATCTCATTCAATCACCACATAATCTTGAAGTGTAAAGCCATCTTCCCAGCACTTAAGCTGTAACATATACGTGGGTCCTACGTTATATTGATTACCCAGAGTTATTCACACTTCCCTATGGACAATCCCCATAGTTCTGTCCTTTTCAATTTCCCCAGGCCTACCTTGTGACATGCCTTTACCAACAGCAGGTTAAAAAATGTGCCATTCATGCTTGCTTCGGCAGCACATATACTAAAAAATGTGCCATTCATATTCCACTAGAAATCTATGGAGTTTCTGCATTTTCCATTACCAAGCCTGCTTTCAGAAACCAGGAACAACACTACACAGATATCAAGACCATAGTTATGGAGACAGGCTGCTAAGGTGTACAGTTCCTCTTGAGGAAACAATATTTGGAAAGAGATCATGTGAGAAACAAAGGATGTGTCTCTGCTAGCAGTATCATGGCCCCCAATATGCACTAGAGGCCACTTGAACTTCCCAGCCCTTATAGTACATGATTACAGCTACACACCATATACCCCAAACAATTATACAATCAAAGTAAAATTCAAAGAAACTCAAAGGTTCTTATAAGATAAAATAATGCAGATAAAAGAGGCATTATTCTGTTTTATTATTAATTATGCTATTTATTTACATTTCAAATGTTGTTCCCCTTCTAAACTCCCCTCCTCATTCCCCTGTCCTTTGCCTCTAAGAAGGTCCTTCCCCACATACCCATCCACTCCCTACTCATCCCTTCAGAATCCCCATTCACTGGGTCAACAACCCTTCACAGGACCAAGCACATCCCCTCTCACTGATATCAGATAAGGCAATCCTCTGCTACATAATTAGTAGAAGTCGTGGATCCACCCATGTATAATCTTTGGATGGTGGTTTAGTCCCTAAGAGCTCTGTGGGGTTTGGTTGGTTGTTGTTCTTTCTATGAGGGTGCAATCCCATTCAGCTCCTTTAGTCCTTCCCTTAACTTTTTCATTGGAGTCTCCAGGCTCAGTCCAATGGTTGACTTTGAGTATCTATATCTGTCTTAGGTGCTGGCAGAACCTCTTAGAGGACAGCCATAACAGGCTCCTGTCTGCAAATACATTTGGGATCAGCAATAGTGTCTGGATTTGGTGTCTTCAGATGGGATGGATCCCACAGTGGAGTGGTCTCTGGATGGCCTTTCCTTCAGTATCTGCTCCATTTTTAGGTCCCTGTGTTTCCTTTACATAAGAACAATACTGAGTTAAAAATCTTGAGATGGGTGGGTGACCCCATCTCTCCACTAGGGGCCATGTCTATCTACTGGAGGTGGTCCCTTCAGGTTTTATCTCTACTTTGTTGGGATTCTCATTCCTGGCATCTGGGACATTCTCCTGTCCCCACCTCTGTTTCCCATCCCCCACTGCTAATTATTTCTATCCATTCTCCTGGCTCTCTGGACTTCCCTCCTCTCTCTGCCCATACATTTTCCTGCCACACATTTTCCCTTCCCCTCCTCTATCCCACCCAGATCCCTCCCTTCCTCTGCCTCTAGAGATTATTTTATTCCCCATTATAAGTTGGATTGAAGCATCCACACTTTGGCCTTTGTTCTTATTAAGCTTTGTATGGTATGTGAGTAGTATCATGGGTATTCTGAGCTTTTGGGCTAATATACACTTAACAGTGAGTACATACCATGTATGTCATTTTGGCCTTGGGTATCTCACTCAGCATCATATTTTCTAGTTCCATCCATTTGACTACAAAAATTGCAAAGTTGTTGTTTTAATAGCTGAGTAGTATTCCATTGTGTACCACGATTTCTCTATCTATTCTTTCGTTGAGGGTACATCTGGGTTATTTCCCGTTTCTGGATATTATAAATAAGGCTGCTATGAGCATAGTGGAACTCATGTCCTTGTTATGTGTTGGAACATCTTTTTAGTATGTGTCAGTAGTGGTATAGCTATATCTTCAGGTAGAAATTTTTTCAATTTTCGAGGAACCCCAAGATTGGTTTCCAAAGTGGTTGTATCAACTTGCAATCCCACCAGCAATGGAGGAGTGTTCCTCTTTCGCCACATCATTGCCAGCATCTGCTGTCACCTGAGTTTTTGATTTTAGCCATTCTGATTGGTGTAAGGTGGAATCTCAAGGTCATTTTTAATTGCATTTCCCTGATGACTAAGGATGTTGAACATTTCTTTAGTTGCTTATTGGCCATTTGAGATTCATTGGGTGAGAATTCTTTGTTTAGCTCTGTACCCCATTTTTAAATTGGGTTATTTGGTTTTCTGGAGTCTAACTCCTTGAGTTCTTTGCATATTTTAGATATTAGCTCTCTATCAGATGTAGGATTGATAGAGATCTTTTCCCAATCTGTAGGTTGCCATTCTGTCCTACTGACAGTGTTCTTTTGCCTTACAGAAGCTTTTCAGTTTCATGAAGTTTCATGGGTTAAATGTTGATCATATTGCCTAAGTCATTGGTGTTCTGTTTAGGAAAATTTCCCCTGTGCTTATTTGTTCAAGTCTCTTTCCTACTTTCTCTTCTCTTAGATTCAGCATATCTGGTTTTACGTGGAGGTCTTTGATCCACTTAATTTAAGCAATCACCACTTGTTGAGAATGCTTTTTTTCCATTGTATGGTTTTGGCTTCTTTGTCAAAAATCAAATGGTCCTACATGTGTTAGTCTTCAATTCTATGCTATTGATCTACCTGTCTGTCTCTGTACCGTGTAGTTTTTATCACCATTGCTCTGTAGTAGAGCTTGAGGTCAGGAATGGTGATTTCCCCAGAAGTTCTTTTATTGTTGAGAATTGTTTTCACTATCATGGGTGTTTTGTTTTTCCAGGTGAAGTTGAGAATAGCTCTTTTTAAATCTGTGAAGAATTGAGTAGGAATTTTAATGGGGATTGCATTGAATCTGTATATTGATTTTGGTAAGATGGGCATTTTACTGTGTTAATCCTACTGATCCATGTGCATGGGAGATCTTTCAATCTTCTGGGGTCTTCTCTAATTTCTTTCCTTAGAGACTTGAAGCTCTTGTCATACAGATCTTTCACTTGCTTGGTTAGAGTCACGCCAAGATATTTTATATTATGTGTGACTATTGCAAATGATGGTTTTTGTCTAATTTCTTTCTCAGCCCATTTATTCTTTTTGTAGAGAAACACTACTGATTTGTTTGAGTTAATTTTATATCCAGCCACTTTGCTGAAGTTATCAGGTATAGTAATTCTCTGGTATAGTGTTTGGGGTCACTTATGTATACTATCATATCATCTGCAAATTGTGATACCTTGACTTCTTCCTTTCCAATTTGTATTCTTTTCACTTCCTTTTATGGTCTAATTTTTCTATCTAGAAATCAAGTACTATGTTGAATAAATAGGGAGAGAGTGGGCAACCTTGTCTTGTCCCTGACTTTAGTGGTATTGCTTCAAGTTTCCATTTAATTTGATATTGGCTGTTGGTTTGTTGTATATTGCTTTTATTATGTTTAGGTATATGTCTTGAATTCCTGATCTTTTCAAGACTTTTAACATGAAGGAATATTGTATTTTGTCAAAGGCTTTTTCAGCTTCTAATGAGATGAATATGTGATCTTTTCTTTGACTTTGTTTATATAGTGGATTATTTTGATGTATTTCTGTATATTTACCCATCCCTGCATCCCTGGTATGAAACATATTTGATCTTAATGAATGATGATTTTAATGTTTTCTTAAATTTGTTTTGCAATAATTTTATTGAGCATCTTTGTATTGATATTCTTGAGAACATTCTGTAGTTCTCTTTCTTTGTGGGGACTTTGTAAGGTTTAGGTATCAGCATAACTGTGGCTTAATAAGATGAATTAGGTAATATTCCTTTTGTTTCTCTTTTATGGAATAGTTTGAAGAGTATTGGTATTAGGTCTTCTGTGAAGGTCTGATAGAATTCTGGACTAAAACCATCTGGCCCTGGGCTTTTTTGGTTTGGTGACTCTTAATGACTGATTATATTTCATTAGGAGTTTCAGGACTTTTTAGATAGTTTATCTGGTCCTGATATAACTTTGCTACATTGTATCTGTCTAGAGAAACATCCCTTGCATCTAGATTTTCCAGTTTTTGTTTAGACTTTTGTAGTAGGATCTAATGATTTTTTAAAAATTTCCTCAGTTTCTGTTGTTATATCTCCCCTTTCATTTCTGATTTTCTTAATTTGAATACTATCTCTGTGCCCTTTACTTAGTTTGGCTAGAAGATTATTTTGTTGATTTTCTCAAAGAACAGCTCTTAGTTTTGTTGATTCTTTTTACAGTTCTCTTTGTTTCTAGTTCGTTGATTTCAGCCCTGAGTTTTATTATTTTCTGCCATGTATTCCTCTTGGGTGTGTTTGCTTCTTTTTGTTCTAGAGCTTTCAGATGTGCTGTTAAGTTGATAGTGTAAGATCTCTCCAATTTCTTTATGAAGGCACTCAGTGTTATGAATTATCCTCTTAGCACTGTTTATATTATATCCCATAAGTTTGGGTATGCTGTGCCTTCCTTTGTGTTAAATTCTAAAACACCTTTTTAATTTCTTTATTTCTTCCCTGATCAAGATATCATTGAGTGAGATAACTCAGTCACAGAAGTACGAAAATGGTATATACTCACTAATAAGTGGATATTAGCCAAAAAGTTCAGAATACCCAAGATCCAATTTACAGTAACAGTTGGACTGAGCATGGGGTCCCAGATGGAGGAGATGGAGAAGGGACTGAAGGAGCTGAGGGAGTTTGCAACCCCATGGAGGGAGCAACAGTATCAACTGGCCTGAACCCCCAGTTCCCCTGGAGACTGGACCACCAACCAAAGAATACACATGGAGGGACCCATGGTACTGACCACATATCTGACAAAGGATGGCCTTGTTGGCCATCAGTGGGAGGAGAGGTTCTTGGGCCTGAAGGTGTTAGATACCCCAGTATAGGGAAATGCTAGGGAGGGAAGACAGGAGTGGGTGGGTGGGGGAATACCCTCATAGAGACAGGGGGAGGGAGAATGGGTTATGGGATTTCCAAAGGGGAGACCTGGAAAGTGGAAAACATTTGAAATGTAAATAAAGTATTAAAAAAGAAAAGATATTATTTAGTAGAGAATTGTTCAGTTTTCATGAGTATGTGGGCTTTATGTTGCTTTTGTTGTTATTGAAGACCAGCCTTATTCCAAGGTGATATGATAGAATGTATGGGATTATTTCAATCTTTTTGTATTTGTTGAGGCTTGTTTTCTGACTGAATTTATGGTCAGTTTTGTAGAAGGTACCATGAGGTGCTAAGAAAAAAATATATTCTTTTGTTTTAGGGTGATGTATTCTGTAGATATCTGTTAAATCCATTTGGTTTACAACTTCTGTTAGCTTCACTGTGTCTCTATTCAGTTTCTGTTTCCATGATCTGTACATTGGTGAGAATGGGGTGTTGAAGTCCCCCACTATTATTATGTGAGGATTAATTTCTGTTTTGAGCTTTAGTAATATTTCTTTACAAATGTGGGTGCCCTTGCATTTGGGGCATAGATGTTCAGAATTGAGTGTTCATCTGGTTCATTTTTCCTTTGATGACTATAAAGTGTACTTCCACATCTTTGTGATAACTTCTGGCTGAAAAAAATTGTATTTTATTTGATATTAGAATGGCTACTCCAGCTTGTTTCTTGGGACCATTTGCTTAGAAATTTTTTCCAGCCTTTTACTTTGGGGTAGTGTCTGTCTTTGTCACTGAGGTACATTTCCTGTATGCAGCAAAATGCTGGGTCCTGTTTATATATCCTGTTTGTTAACCTATGTCTTTTTATTGGGGAATTGAATCCATTAATGTTGAGAGATATTAAAGACCAATGATCATTGGATCCTACTATTTTTGTTGTTAGCGGTGGTATTATATTTGTGTGGTTCTCTTGGGCTTGTTGTGAGATAATTCCTTCATTTTCCTGGGGTGTAGTTTCCCTCCCTGTGTTGGAGTTTTACTTCTATTATCCTCTGCAGTGCTGGATTAGTGGGAAGATATTTTTAAAATTTGGTTTTGTCATGGAATATCTTGGTTTCTCCATATATGGTGATTGACAGTTTTGCTGAATATAGTATCCTGGGCTGGTTTTTTTTTTTTTTTTTCCTCTTAGGATCCGCATGGCATCTATCCAAGATCTTCTGGCTTTTAGCATCTCTGTTAGATTCTGGTGTAATTCTGATAGGTCTGCCTTTATATGTTACTTGTCCTTTTCCCCTTACCACTTTTAATATTCTTAGTTCTGTGTATTTTTTGTATAGATTATTATGTGAAGCAAGAAATTTCTTTTCTGCTCTAATATATTTCATGTTCTTTAGGCTTCTTGTACATTTATAGCCATCTCTTACTTTAGCTTAGGGAAGTTTTCTTCTATAATTTTGTTGAAAATGTTTTCTGGCCCTTTGAATTGGGAATATTCACTCTCTTTTATCTGTAGCATTCTTATGTTTGGTCTTTTCATTGTTTCCAGAATTTTTGCATTTTTTGATTTAGAAGGTTTTTGCACTTTGTATTTTTTTCTACTGTTGTGTCAATATTTTCTATAGTAACTTCTATGTCTGAGATTTTCTCTTATATCTCTTGTATTCTCTCAGTGATGCTTGCATCTGTAACTCCTGATGTCTTTCCTAGGTTTTCCATCTCTAAGATTGCCTCCTTTTGTGATTTCTTTATTGTTTCTATTTCCATATTTAGATCTTGGAAATTTTTGTTCAACTCCTTCACCTGCTTGATTTGTGTTTTTCCTGTGTTTCTTTAATGGATTTATATGTTTCTTCTTTAAGGACTTTTACCTGATTACTTGTGTTCTCCTGTATTCCTTTAAGGGAGTTATTTATGTCCTGTTTATGGCCCTATATCTTCTTCATGACATGTGGCTTTAGGTCAGGATCTTGCTTTTTCAGGTGTGTTAGGTTATCCAAAGCTTGCTGTGGTGGGAGAACCAGGTTCTTATGATGCCAAGTAGCATTGGTTTCTGTTGCTTTTTTTTTTTTCCCTGAGCTTACCTCTTGCCATTTAGTTATCTCTGGTGTTAACTGGCTTTGCTGTTTCTTACTGGAGACTGTCTTTCCTGTGAGCCTAGTTATGATGGACCTCCTTGTGTCAGACTGTCTCTCTGTGTGGTAGGGGGTCTGGAGCTCCTGAATGACAAACCTGGTTATAACAGGCCTTAGAGGAATCAAGCTGTCCATGGGTAAGGGTGTAGATGTGTGGTAGTGGGGGTGCTGGAGCACCTAATCTGCCTCCCAGGCACAGTTGTGGACCAGAAGGAAGATATGTCTCTGACAGGGTAGAGAGATTCTGCCTCTGATGGGCCCCTTGGCCCTGTTTGGCCATGTTGGTGTGGGGAAGAGTGTCTCACTTTTGAGCCTGGTTATGACACACCTCATCAGAGTCAAGCTGTCTCTGTGTGTGGGCTTAATGTGTATGGGGGGCACCTTATTTGAACCCTGGTACAGTTGTGGACCAGAAGGATTGAGACATTTTTCTATCATACCAAATTTTAAGATGGTTCATTTATACTATGACAGAAGTGTGTTTTGTAATCTATAGTACCATGTGAAAATGGCAAAGATTCCAATGTAAATCAACCCATTCCAATATGACTATTAACATAATGTTAAAGAGGCAAAATATTAGAAATTACTTCCTGTAATTAACATTGGAGAGTTAAGAGAGGATGTTTAGAGGAATTTGTGATTGCATTAGACCTCTAAGGTCAGCTTACATTGGCATGAAAAGAAAAGAGCTAACAAAATTAATAGATGGCCTTTAAATTGATTGAATAGGTCAACAATCCACAGTCTCTAAAGATATATCCATCTCAATTTATCTATATATCTCTATCTCTATATCATCTATCTATCTATATGTCTATTCATATATATATATGCAGGTACTTTTGTGTGACTGTTTGGTGGAAGATATGAGCTAATAGTTATTCATGGTAGATATGATACCAATGAAAAACCAAAGGAAGGATTCTATCCAAATTTAGCTTAATGATCTAATGAGCTTCTTTTGGTGACTTATCAAAGTATAGGTGCCTTAAAGGCAGATGCATCAGCAGCTTGGATGGCAACTTGTCAACTTGGCATATATGGTGCTTCCTGTAGGCATCTTTTCCAATTAAAGAGTCCTCTCTCTGCAGTAAGTGTTTCCCAATTTATAATCTTGGAGAGGAGCCTGAGGAATCTTGGACATTTTGCTAAATTCTTGAGTCTGGGGAGAGGTATTTATTTCATAGTCCTATGAACCTGCCTTCTTCTTCTAATTCCAATTCATATGAAATAACACAGTCCTTATAAATGGAAACACATACATACATATTCTGTTTCAACAGTATAGGTTGTGAATATATGCATCTATATATTCATACATAAACACATTTAAATACATCATACATTTATATCCCAACAAAATTGAATACACACACACACACACACACACACAATGTATATATAGTAGAATACATCTATAAATACATACTTTTATTTTAACAATTTAGAGTAGGCATATAAGATATATGTATAGGTACATATTTATGTAAATCTCAATTTCATAACACACATATCCCAAATGGAGTATATATTTGTGCTTACTCCCAGAAATTTACAGTTTATGTAACTCATTCTCCCTCAAACAACCATTGGATACCACCTTTAAAGATGTGGGTAAAGTGCAAAATAATCAAACCTATTCAGATTCTAAATGATTGGACTTAAAATTGTCAATTCCATTCAGTGTGCCTCCCATTTTAGGCAAAATGGTTGGGAAATTGATATAATTGATATTATTCAGTGAAAATTGTAATAAGCACAGAACCATCCCCGTGCTGCTCCTGGACTGATTATGACTGTGTCCCATAATCCTACCATAAATAGTCCACTATCCTGGACTGTTGCATATCATAAACCAGAACTCATATCCAATCCTTGTAGAAATACCTTGCCTATGAGACAACTTAGCATTTCTATCAGCACTTCTCAGAAATCCTTATGAATTAGGGATGCTGTTTAAATATGAGCTTGTGACTACACATTTCTAACAAGTTGCCAAGTATCATAGTCAGGGTTCCTATTGCTGCAATGAAACACCATGACCAAAATGTAAGTTGGGGAGAAAAAGGGTTATTGGGCTTACACTGCCACATTGTAGTCCATCTCTGAAGGAAGTCAGGAAAGGAATTCCAACAGGTCATGAACCTAAAGGCAGGAACTGATGCAGTAGCCATAGAGCGGTGCTGTTTACTGACTTGCTTCTCAGAGATTGCTCAGCCTGCTTTCTTATAAATCTCAGGACCACCATCCCAGGGGTAGCCCTACCCACAATGAGCTGGGCCCTCCCTCATCAATCACTAATGAAGAAAATGCCTTACAGCTTGATGATATAGAGGCATTTTCTCAATTGAGATATCCTCCTTTCAGATAATCCTAGACTGTGTGTCAATGTGACTGGACTGCACCAAGTGGTACTTGCCATGGAACACAGCAGTTTCTCCCTGCATCCTTGCTTTCACCAAAATGTCTGACAACATGTTCATCTTGATAGAAAGGCTGAATATCCAGACCTTGCTGAACAGGAAACTAGTTCTCCCTGTCTTCCATTCTATAATACTAATTTAGCTACTTCAACACCCGTCCTGTCTTTCAATTGGCCAACTGAAGAACACCAATGTAAAGCAATTCTAGTGAAGGAAATAGTTTAAATTCAATGTGTTTGGGAAAGGTGAACTCTGTATATACAATTTTCTGTTCTTCTAAGCATCCAAATAGAAGTTTTTGTAAAATATCTATATAAGATACTCTATCAATAATTATTTTTATGTTGTTCTGATGGTTTATGAAAGGGATAATTGTATAAATGAAGGGATAGTAGAGGGTTCACTTCTTAATATGAGACTGGAACAATGTGTAAAAAAATATGTGGACGGGAATAATACATGTTATATATAAAAAGTGTTTCTTCCAAATTCTTTCTCAGTTAGTGAGGATTTGAAAGGCACGAAGAAACTTTCTTTATAGTATATCTTTTAGTATGTACTGTGTGATAGGATAAGGACAAAAATTATTTAATTCTCTATATTTTTGCTAACCTTGATTTGGTTTTACTCTATCTATAATGAAATTACTGGATTTTAGTCTTAGAAAGGTTACACCAAATCATGATTGCAACATAATTGCTGACTCTTTATTTTGGCAAATAATGACATCAGGGTAACCTGACATTGTTTAATAATCTTAGACTATACAATGATTACTTAAGGTTTTTCTGTAATATATTTACCTTTCACCAGGAGGAATATAATCATGCTTTTCAAACAGGTTTATCTGGAGTGAAGCTGGAAGTATACAGGATTTAATAAACACTAATAATGTGACCAACATGTTCAGTTCAACTCTTTGAAGATCCCCACAAATGAAGTAGCTCTGTCCTTCAATATAATAATGTGAGGCTCAACTGCTTATTTAGTGCTTGCCTCCTAGGTGCATGCTCCTAGTAGCAATTCTGTGTTCTCAATTGCCTGAAATTATTGCAAAATGATAATCAAGTGTCTAAATCCAAATGTTCACCAACCTTAGATGACAAGAAGGATAGATTTCCTAGTCATTAGAAAAAAAAAAAAAAGCAAAGCTAAGTGGGTAGCTTATCTCAAAAATTAGAATTATATTATTGCTAATGTGCTTGGACTTTTGCAGGTTTGAAGGGTTGGCAATGATATTGAAGGATAATGAGCTTCAGGGAAATAATAGAGAAAATTCTCCAAATATTTGTTTCTTTAATATTTGACTTATAGAAGTTAGAGAGATATCTCAGTGGGTAAGTTACTTGCCAAGCAAGCCAGACAACCTAAGTTCAAATCCTGAGATAACACGTGAAAGCCAACAAATTGAAGCAGTCATCTATAATCCCAGTATACCCCTTCAAGAAGATGTGGTTTTGAGACAAGAGAATCACTGGAAAGTAGACAGCCAGCTAACCCAGAATACACAGGAGGAAACAAAATGTCAAATAAAGGGGAAAGGGAAGACTGACAATAAGACACACATGCAGTGTGCCATGTGCATGCACACACACGTGTGCACGCGCTCGCACACACACACACACACACACACACTTGCACAACCAACAAATTTGAATTTTAGCCTGTGCATAAGCCAAATGGATATGAGTTTCCAAATACTAATTCACTAATTTCATGGTGGCAGTAAGACAATAATCAGTATTTTATAAGACTCTTATAAATTATTCCATATCTCTTCCACAAGAAAGAGCTACATCATTTATATCAAAATTGAAACTAACAATTGGTGTCTGAAAATAATCACCTCAGAGTACAGACAGAGGCACTTGGGAACATGAGTCAGTTGTATTCATAAATTGTAGCAGTCATGAAGAGTGTATAGTTTATAATCAGCAGTAAATCTGATGAAAACTAACCTTTTGTGATTTGCCACTTCACTCCCGACAAAACAGCTTTTATCAAGACTATCTCAAGTTCTGTGATGGATGTGACACAGTGTTGGAGGTCTTTATCATTGTGCAACCATGATGCAACAGGGTATGGATATTTCTTAAAGAAATAAATCTGGAACTATGCCTGGGGTTCCTACACACAAGTACTTAATGTCTGTATTTCAAAGGAAATGAAATAAGCTTGCTGAGCAGACACACCTTCACTGCCATGATTGTTATAGCGTTAGTCACAATTGCCAAGAAATGGACAATCTGAGTGTACATAACTGATAAATGAATGGAGAAAACATAACATAAATACATGCTAGAATAATATTCTACCATAACTACTGTTTTCCTACAATTTGCAATGACATGCACAGAACTAGAGACCTCCATGTCACAGGGAAATAAGAATGTAACAGGCACAGAATCACAAGTACTATATGATATTCTTTATTTTAAATCTAAAAGCCCTGATCTTCTTGAAGTTAAAATGGATTTTATCAGAAGCCAGAGAGGGGGTAGTGGAAAGTGGTGGGTAAAGATCCATGAGTGGTAGAACATATTTAGAAGTTCAAAGCTTTGGTGTACCACCATATAGTTAGTGATTATGTAACACTTGTATACTTTTAATAACTAAAAGGGACTAGAAGGGCTGGCAAGATGGCTCAGCAGTTAACAGCACTTGCAGCTATTGCAGAGGCCTGGATTGATTTTCACATCACACAGCTCAAAACCAATTTCAGGGGATCTAAAATCCAATTCTGATTCCCATGGGCATCCCTAGACATGTGGACATGCAGGCAAACCTTTAATATACATAAAATAAATCTTTTTTTAAAAAGAAACAAAAATTAGAAGGATAGGAAATGTTTTCCATGTAAACAATAGATATTTGAAAAATGGGTCCAATTGATATGCTTTAGGTATTATATGCATCAAAGGTATTATATGCATATATCAGGTATATCCATAATACCCGATATATGCATTTATATATCATTGATATGCTTTAGGTATTATATGCATTTATATATCATTTCTATATTTTGAATATCCACTAAACTTTATGAATACAAAGAATCTATGAATATCACTGACAGCTTTGGGCCAGTGGTCAGGAGAAAGGGGATGAGAGCAGGCACAGATAGAAATGACAATCAAGGGTCTTTGTTCTGGGGGATTTGAATCCATTAAAGATTATTAGAAAGACGGAGTTTTGTGATTTCTCCTTTTCCTATGATGCAGAGATAAAGCCATGGAACAGTCCGATACCACATACAATACAAGCTCTTCAGTGGGCTAGACTACCTCATCTCAATCTGCACTGTCACAAAAGTAGCACTGTGCATTAATAAGGCAAATTACTGGGCCTTTTTGGGGCCATAAGGTTTTTTGCGTTATCTTATATCTGTTTCTGGAATTTTCTGCTTTTTACTAAAGGGATCAAATGAGCAGGTTTAGCCATACTTAGCATACTGTAATTGTAAGGGCAAATTTCATGTAACATGTCTATGTGCTCAGAAATTTGGTCAAATATTCTGGATGTTTCTGTAAATATGATTGATTTTTTTTAATTGTGTTTTTGTTTTGTTTTTCTTGGATAAAAGGCAACACTTAAACTGAGAATCATTGAATCAGTAGATTATACTATACACAAACACCATACCACACACACACACACACACACACACACACATACACACACACACACACAGGGGAGGGAGAGAGAGAGAGAGAGAGAGAGAGAGAGAGAGAGAGAGAGAGAAAGAGAGAGAGAGAGAGAGGAGAGAGGCGATGGTGGAGAGGGAATCCCTGTGACTGTTTCTTTGAAAAACTTTAATTATGCATTCACGACAGGTTTTTATTTTTAGAATCTGTACTAACTAGAAAGTAAGAAGTTGTAAATGTGTATGTAGCAGGCCCTGAACATGGAAGATGGCTTCCTAGAGTCTAAGGAGATGACTCCATGGATAAATTGCTTGGCATTGAAGTGTGAGGAATGAAGTTGCAATCACCAAAACCTGCACAAAGCACCTGAAATCTCATGGTGCCTTCAGTAAGACTGGATATGAGATAGAAGAACCTAAGAAACTTACATTGCACAGTAAGAGACACAATATTGAACAAGGTGAAAGGGGAGGACAAATACTCAGTTATCCCTTCCCCTTCCACAATGTGGACACATAAGCCAATTCACACACACACACATGAACACACACACACATTCACACAAAAACACTACTCACAGACATCATGCTCACTCATACACAAAAATTCTATATAGACTTATCAATGAAATGAAGTAAATATCAATACCATAAAAGTTAAAGAAATTCATACCTGCTTTGTCATGAACTGGAAATGATCTTGGGTGTGGGTGGTTTTTTATTGCTTCATGCCAGCTTGAGCTTAATCTTGTAAGCCTAGCTGACTCTTGTCTTGTGTTTAGACACTTGCTTTGACATGGCTTCAAACTCTGAGTAAGGGATGTAGAACGTCCTGTTCCTATGAATTCAACTCATGTCTTGATTAAGGATGATAACTCTATAAATATCCCATGTGGATGGAATTGGATCATCTTTGGGAGGCACAAATGAGAAATGCAGTTTGTTCATGGGGAGGTAAGAAATACTGATAAATTCACAGATTATTTTATTTGAAGTAAGCTCACTTTCTATTCCATTGCCTATGTATTATGTGAGTCTCCACAGGAACAGTCTCAATTCTGTGGGATCCATCTTCTCTCAAAATGGACTGTCCTTGGCAAGAGGCCTCACTCATGGACTGTGCTGACTAAATTAGAACTGTCTTGATAATATAATAGAAACACTATCAAACACTCATTCAAATTGCTTAATTTTAATTAACTCTAATGAATGGCTCATGTCTGAATTTTTCCAAACACCATACTGAATATTTTAATTTGGGCATGGAATACTTTTCAAGAAATAAGGATTTAAGCTCTAAATTGTACATTTGATTCCTTAGCAAATTCTTTGTTGCTTCATCAACTAGCTACCCAAAATGTGAATTAAAATTCAGAAAGCATTAGTAGTTTCCCCACTTTAAACATGTTGAAAAATACCTGAAAAACTGTACAACTAGTTTTCCATTTACTTAGCTATATGCTGGTTAATATGAGTAAAAGTTTCAATCCATCCTTTTATACTGATAGTAAAATAGTAATGTATATGTTTGTAGTGCATTCACAACTAAACCCAAGTATGATGGTGATGGGGATACTTCTATCTAAGGATGTTGTTAATATGGTGTTTTTTATTTTTATTGTGAATGACGAACATTTTCACTTTTCTTATGTATTTCTGTTTGAAATAAGGTATGCTAATTAGATAATAGGCTTAGTATCTTTTCCCTAACAGATGAGAAACTGGAAATTAATTTCCTATAGCTTTCCATCCCTGTATTTGAAAATACACTTATGATCTGCAGTAAAATTCAATTTTGTATCATTTTTACTATTTATTTAAATGTTGTATATGAAATTTAAGTTGCAAAAAGATAAAGACACCTAAATAACTGATATTTACTTAAGATTTAAATATTGATATCTTGTAGTTAACATGCATTTCCAATATGATTTGTTTGAAAAGAATGCCTTTAATCTTTGGTATCATAGTAGATGCAATCAAAAAGACATTTATATGGCTGGTCTGAGCAACATGCCCTAGTTGTATGTATTTGTGTTACTAGGTTCATCCTCTAACTTCTTCCTGAGATTTTTATGCCTCTTTTGAACCAAGAAATGGAGATGTCTTCAACAATAAAAATCACTCAATTGAATGCCTAGTGCTGAAGGCTTAGAGGTATATTTGCCCTTTTCTACTTTCTCCTTCAACTTTTCTCTGATGTAGCCTTCTGATCCTTGTACCTTTAACTAGCCAGATAGCCTCACAGTCTGATACTGCATACCTCATTGTGAGATTATTTCTGGGTTGTTATCATCTTTCTTCATTAGGCAACATCAGTGTAGTCCCTATCTTCTAAAACTGAGCCTCACAGTGCATATATAGATTGAGATCTTGAACCCAGCAAAACAAGGCTGCTATGTCCTGATGGAAGTGTCTCCAACGGCGGTTGTCCCCTTGACTTGGAGAGCTGATTGCTTGAATATAGCAGATACCTTGTTCAATGAGTAATTTCAGTGTTTATAACACTTTTCTATATCACTAGGTGTCATAAATAACACAGCTGAATTGTTGAAGTTCAAAGTTAGATTTCTAGAGTAAAGAACTATTAAATCACATAGAGTTGATTTATGTGTCCATTACTGTAAATCTCATAAACCTGGATGGCATTCCACAAGGCATAAAACAAGAAATGGTCCTAAGTCTCTCCATTGTCTAACCTTTTCTCACCTCCATAGCTCTTTCCTCTTTACCTTTAAATAGACCTGGAGTTTATGAATCCCTTTTGTCTTCCAAATAACACAGCCCTGTCCCCTGAAATTCCCATCCCTGTTCTCAGTATAGTCACACCATCTAGACTTGTCTGCACTCCAACCCCACCTCACGCACATGATGGTCATTTAAGTCTTCTCTCCCCTCTTCTTCCTTCCCTTCTCCTCCTATTCCTCCTTCTTTTTATTTTCTTTCCTCTCTTCCTCTGTTTCCTCATACTCCTTATCCCCCCTTCCTTCCCCCGCTCTCTTTCTCTCTCTACACAAACTCATGTGAAAGCTAGAGGTCAACCTTGTATAGCGTGTCAGTCCTTAGCTCTCTTCACATTAATCTTTTGGTGGTGGGGGGCTATGTAGTTTTGGCTTTGAACTTATGTAAACAGAGCTGGACTTGAATTCATAGAGATATGCCTGCTCTGCCTTCTGAGTCTTAGGATTAAAGTTGTGTGTCACTGTCTTAGTCAGGGTTTTACTGCTGTGAACAGTCACCAAGACCAAGCCAAATCTTATAAGGACAACATTTAATTGGGACTGGCTTACAGGTTCAGCGGTTCAGTCCATTATCATCAGGCATAGTACAAGAGGAGCTGAGAGTTCTATATCAGTGTAATACTGAGTAGTCAAAACCTCAGTAAATCCCACATGTGACTCACAACATGTGTCCTTTATGTTCTTTTGGTTATTTTATAATATTGGGGAGTACTGTGTAAACAATCCTGAGATACCTGTAATTCCTCATGAAAAAACGTTACTTTTTTTTTTTTTTTAAATCAAGAACTCTTGTACATGTAATAACAACCTGAGAACACAGATTCTCAGTTGTGGCCGTATAACTAACTAATAATGAGATATTTTCGTTTTTAGTGAAACTGGCTCACCTAAAATACATATACACTTTGGTGATATCTTCAGGCAAGATAAAGCTTCTTAAAGATACGTGTTATCATAATTAACTAAGAATAGTATAATCTTATGTAAATTAATCCTTAATTTTAGACTGCATATGCTTAATTCTTTCATTTGATAGTTATAAATGTTTTATATTAAAACAATCCAGTATTATATTTGATATCTTAAGATATATTTAAACAGATTACATGTTTAAAGTTCTAAAAAACTGTTTTCTTAGGTATCATATTTGAAGAGATTTGTTTTATTGCTTTCAAGTACTTTTTGTAAAAAATGACAAAGGTTCTATAATTTTATGTTTGTATACTGCACTTTCTACTTATCAAATATATGAACAACCAAAATTGTACCCCTTATTTCTTAAAAAAAACTTACAGGAATAATGTCTCTGTAATTGTATAACATCAAGTATACAGCTGAATAGTCCAAGGCCACAGTTACACATCTTGTATAAGCATCATTACATCACAGGACGTTGATTTATACAGCCATTTACAGGAGATTGCATAAATCTACTCATCATTCAAACCACAGTGGTTTGTACTTTTATATCAAGATACCTGAAGTGTTTGTTGGCTGAAGCTTCTTACCCTCTGATTACTTCTCAGCTTCCTAGCTTTAAACTTAATCCTTTGCAGCTGAGTCATTCTTGGGTTTCTTTACCAATATCTCTGTTTTAACCATTTCACCTGAAATTTATTTTCAGCACAGATGACACTATTGAAATCTCACTACTCCTTGGTGTACTTGCCAGGGAGGAGGTAGGATACTAACATCTGTCTGCAAGTCCTATCTGATCAATGCTACTCCCTGACCTTGCTTTTAATTCTCTGTGATTTTCTCGCTCTGTACATTTTTCTGCAGATCTTTACCTCTTACCTCCATGCCTTGTCACCATTAACCTGTGACTTCAACATCTAAATAGGTATTGTCTCTGCTTTGGATGAAGAATCCTCTTCCTGATATCTCCAGGTCTCACTTCAACAGCTCCCTCTAGTTGACACAAGGTCTAAATTTTAGAAATTCTGAAAAGTGTTAAGTAGCATTATCAACTCTTTAAAAGTAACAAGACACCATACCATCCTCTTGTTTTTATTTTCTAATGATAAAATGATAGCTGATATTTGAACATACATGAGAAAATATTGGAAAAGTTTTGTGGTATCATTTATTCTTTAATTCTGTAAATTGGGAAATTTTCCCTTGTTTATATCAAGGACATTTTCCAGATTATGTTGCTACTAATTTTCAGGAGAAAAGAAGTATGGTTTAAATTTGGAATGAAATTGTAAGATGAAGTTCTCCATTAGATTTGATTGATAAAGTCATTTTAATTGGCTTGGATAGATAGATTTTTATGTATAGTGAGGATTGGCCCATACATCAAGAGAATACGAATTGCACAAAGACACATCATTGGCAATCATATTTTATAAATGATAATGAAAGCCATGTTGATTTAGATACTATAAACAGATATTGACTAGAAATTAATTTCAATCCACCAAAATGGAATTCTACACAATAGGACTACATTAGTTTTGAGAAATGAATAGCTTTGGCTATTTTATCTCATGCAAATCTATACTTTGAAAATCAACTGGAATATTTTACATTTGGAGTCTACATCTTAGAGCTTTCTGTGTATGCCTTTATTGGAATGAAATATGAAAGTACCATTTTTAGCTTCCCATTATATCTGATGGATGCCAACCTAACACAATTGCTTGTACAGCATATGTCAGAAATAAGACACACTTGTCTAAAACAGCTATTACACTAGGCAAATTTGGCTTTCAGTTATATTCTAAATGTGTCTCAAGTACTTTAAAAATAGAACTAAGTTATGTAAATACAGAACTTTGACCAGGAAAAATACTGTAGATCTTTTTAATCCCACTTAGCAGGGACAATAACAAAAGTAGTCACCCATGTGCTTGGAGCAGAAAAATAGGGGGATTTTTAAGCTTCTTTGTTGTTTATTTTAACTTTGATTTTACTTTTTGAGCATCTAATGTAACTACAATTAATTTTCTAAAATAATCCATTTGTAGTGGTAGAAAACCTTGTGCCCAGATGAATGTCTTTATCAAGGAATGAGACTAGCATGGACAACTTCCAAATTCAAACTATTTCCTTCCAGTCAGTATTATTTGTGTGCTGAATGGAGGTGCACTTAAAATTTTTAAGTGTCAATTGCTTTTAGAGTTTTCAATTTTCAGTGAATGTTTTCTCCTATTTTCTTTTATGTAAGAGACTCTTGTAATCTCCACACAATCTTAAGCTAGCACTAAATACATGATCAAAGCTATGTGGCAATTATGTACTTGGCTGGAAAAACTGGTTGATACATTATGTTTTCCAAAATTTTTATATGAAGCTGTCATTGTGATCATAAAGGATAAAAGCAAGTAAGACATTTCCTTCAGAGAATTATGCAGCTTGTTATTGCACATTAACTCGTTACAAACTTATTCTTTTCCAGGGCTCTTGAGATCTGCTCAGACCTACTTTTCTTTCTGCATCTCGCCAGGGACTCTCTTCAGCTCTCAACTCAGTGTTTGCAATGCAGGTATTTTTGCAGCCATATTCTTTCCGGGCCCAGGAATTTTATAACTGTTTGACCCATTGAGAAATAACTAATCACCCCATTTTCTGTATGATGTGTGTCGTCTAGAGAATTCTTAGGCCTTGCCACATTTAAGAGAAATGGCAGCCATTTTTAAGAGAAACATTTTCATTTGCATCTTCCCTACACTCTTTACCACGCATGTACTTTCTTCTTCTTCCTCTTCCTCTTCTTCCTCCTCCTCCTCCTCTTCCTCCTCCTCTTCACAATATGTCTTTTACTCATATTTTGTCTTTCTCAGAAAACAATAAATGTGGTCCATGATTACACTGGAAGATGTACACTCAGCATAAATGGTGGCTTCCGAATGGAGTCTCTTCCCATAGTCTTTCCCCATTCATCTACTCTAGCCCCTCTCCATGGTCAAATGAAATACATACAACTGGTTGGGAAGAGTAGCTGAGTACACTGCTAAGGGTCCCAAGACCCTCTGGCTTTGCCTTCTATGAGAAAACTTTAATAGTCAGCAAGCTCATCTGTGAATGGCTTTTTACAAGACAGTACACCTGATCTGTTAATAATGGTGGCAGCTTGGAAATGAGAATTACCCTGCTTCACAACTTCCTACCTGCCAAATCACTATCAAAATTATTAACAAATAAATAACTGTGGGACTAATATTTAGTGTGGTGACAAAAAGCAGAGTAATCTGGCAATAATCTCTTTAAAACATACATTTTCTTACATACCACACACTGAGATCACCACTAATACAGGTGACAAGGATTCTTGTGCACTGTTCCAAGATGGAGTTTCTCTGTTATTCATTGGTTAATTTTGTTGGTTTGTCTTACAATTCATATTTTTAAGAATTTATATATAAAAGCCCAAATCTTATATTTGGCTTTTGCTGCCTAAGAATATTTCCCTATAAATAAAGTCCCTTTTGCTGAATTGTTTCCCATTTTTCTCTGCCATTGCCCTAACACAAACCTTCAGTGGTTCTGTAGGATACCTCTCTCTCCATCGCTGTTGTCTTTCTTGATTTAACTTAAGTTGTCTTCCTACCCTTCATATATTATAAGAAGAGATATGATCTCTAGAAACAGGCTGGTTTCACTTTTAAGTTTTGACACATGTGCTCCTTAGTGTGTTTTAGCCTTCAAATTACATTATGACAAAAGTCACAGAATGATCATTTATCTTGATTTATAAAAATTTTAAAATGTACTTCTTTTTTTTATTTTTTTTATTGGATATTTTCTTTATTTACACTTCAGATGTTATCCCTTTCCCGGTCCCCCCCTCCCAGAAACCCCCATTTCATACCCCTTCCCCCTGCTTCTATGAGGGTGTTCCTCCATCCACCCACCCACTCCCACCTCCCTGCCCACAAATTCCCCTACACTGGGGCATCTATTGAGCTTTCATAGGACCAAGGACCTCCCCTCCCATTGATGTCTGACAAGACCATCTTCTGCTACATATGCAGCTGGAGCCATGGATCTCTCCATGTGTACTTCTTGAAAATGTCCTTCTTCTAATTAGAGTGACTAATCATATCACTTTCCCTCAACTTTATCCTGTTTCCATTTGTGTTGGCTCAGGGGCCTGTCAGTTTTTAACTCCTTGAATAGCCATGTCTACCTGGGGAGAACCTTCAGAACTTTTCATGCCTATATCCATGGCCCATATACATAACCAAAATATCTGCTGAATGCATAACTGGAACAAAGGTCACCAGGTCTTTCTGACTTATATCTTGCAATAAGGTTGTTTTACTAATGTAGTTTTTTCTTTCCTTGTAAACACTGTACCCCTGATCTTTAATATCAACAATACTTGGAGAAAAGAACATTTTCTCAGTCCCTGGCTAATAAAGGATATCAATTTGGTTTTATATGTGTGGTGGACTGTAATTTGCTGGCCTGGATTATAACAAAAAAAATATATTATTTTAGTCCCCCTTTTGAATCTCTAAATACTTCTATTCAACCTTTCTTGATCTCTTCCCAATTTAGATCCTCACTTCTCACTAATTGTTAGTGTTGTTAGTGTGTGTGTATGTGTGTGTGTGTTTGTGTGTGTGTGTGTGTACTAACTAAATACATAAGTACTACTTGCATACTTGCTCAGATATTATATTGATATTTATACTTATGATTTCAGTGCTGACTTGAGATCTCACCAATTTGACTGCCTAAACATGAGCTAAACAAATACAACAGTATGTATGCTTTGGGGACCTCAGAAACCCAGGAAGTCTACCTGATTCTTATGAACTTTAAGCAAAAGGTAGACTTCCTGATTATAGCTCGTTAACTACTGATGATTGTTGCTAAAATGAGTTCTTTTTCTAAAGTGTCAATGTGGAGATTTTTCTTTTAAAATTCTAGAGTTTCCTTCACATTTGTTAGCTGAGTTATTTGATTTTGCTCTTGGTAGACATTTCTTACCTATTGACCTGTCTTCATGGTTTCTGGAGTTGTTATGTTGGTATATTAAAAATATTAAGCTGTACTTTTTTATTTTATTCTGTCGCTTTTGATTTTCCTTGCCCAAATCTTCATTGGGCTTGTTTATTGAGAGAAATTTCTAGAAGATTAAAATACCCTCTGTGGCTACACTGATTCCTTCAGGGCTCCTTCTCTTTAGATGCTTCACCAGGCCCTTCAATGTGCATCTCAGCCTTTTCTTTCTGCTCTCATTTTCCCATTTTTAAATCCTTCTAAACATTTCTGGCCCATGTGGCAAATTATTTTTTATTATCAAAGAGGAAGGGCACAGATGATTTTTCCTGTATAAACTGCAGTTAATTACACAGCTGTGGGCCAGAGTTATATAGACTCTACTTTGTAAAAACCTAACGATTACTCCTCCAGTTTAAAAGTTATCCCAAATGTCATTTTTGTATATGAAGGGGAAGGGACCCAGAATAAGTTCTGAATTCAGATGATCCCTAGGTATTTCTTGAAGCCAAGTCTTTCTTTTATTTTAATTGGAAATTACAGTGCTCTTTTCTTGATAGTCTTTGGTACATAGTATGTTCTTTGAAAGTCCTTGGAATTTATCTTATTCTCATGTTATGGTTTTAGAAATAAGATTATTTGAAGAATTAGATTTTAATTCAGTTGTGCCTGGATGATGATGTATTGTTCCAACCCACATCTTTTTAATATTTGTGTTTCCTGTCCTCTGTAGAGTCATCCACTCTGGTAAGGACATGAGGAATATACGAGATGTACTAGATAGAGGCTACACCTCATTCTCACTGACATGTTCTCCTAGAACAAGAGCAATTCATTTTGGGATAAATGGACCTAAGTTATCATCCAGTGTATGAGTCCTGAAACCAAATATGTAGACATTAGCTGGTGACAGTTTATGGTTGTTTGTACAATGTTTTATACATAAAAGTAACTAAAGATTATTAAAAGAGACCTGAGGAATGAGAGAAAATCTAGCCATGTGCTTTGGAGTTAAGGATCTCATCAATAATGCTAGACCTGTTATCATCCTTCTCCACTTCCCACTTGTGAGATTCAAAGTGATCCTTTGTGTTTGTTTTAGCCTTGAATACATAAATTTATATATAAATGGCTAAATAGTTATACATGAGCTCAGTAAAACCATGAGAGTACTGAGTCATAGTGACTTTTTTAATTGTAGAAATATTCACATATAGTAGATTATTGATAACTTAGTCATCATCTACCAGCAAAGTGTGATTTAACGTTTATCCCAAAAGCAAATGAGCAGTGTCTTTTCCTCAGTGTACCATCTGTGATTCTCTAAGTTGGGGTTCCTATCATCTGATTTCACTAGCATATGCCTCTTCTTTTGCTTGAGAATATAGCTAACAAATTATATCTTCTTCCAGCTCAGGGGAGAAATAAATCAATGACATTTGCTCAACTGTGGCTATCTTGACTGACTTTAGAAAATACTCAGAACATTTTAAAGAGATGTCAGAAATGCCTGTACATGTAAACAGCAAGATAAGCACTAATGTATGGTCTCCTCTGTCCTTAAACTGATATATTTAATAGAGTATACACTTGTATTGCTATATAGTTCCAGGGTCAGACTCATATTTTAGTATTTGTATGAATAAATATCCTGCTTGTCTGAGATAAAGGTCATTTTGCTAGAAGAGATCCAGGACTACACTTTACAAAGAACCATTAAAAGGCTAACAATACCTATGGTATCCTTGGGACAGACATACTCTGCACCCTGACAACTGCTCTTCAAATTTCTCAAAATGTATTATCTTTGTTAAGAAGCTAAAATCACAAGGACAGTTGACACTGAATCTAAAATTGAGGATACAAGAAGTTTACAAAACTTCACTCTGTAATTTAAGCATCTGCTAATAATTTTTAAGAACCCAAGGATAACAAAAGAAAGGATGTAAACAGTTAAGTTAAACAAAGAGTGTGTATATAATATATATATATATATATATATATATATATATATATATATATAACATAAATTAAGTATACATAGGACAGCTTGGTAGGAGAAAGAATTCATTTTAACATATACCCCTTTATGACAGATGTATAGGATGGAATAGATTAATGGCTTCATGGAAGAAAAAGGAATTTGTGCCCTTAACTCAGGGAGAACATGCACACTTGTTTTCAACTTTCAGATGAGGAAGGAAGAGTAGGATTTGTAAGAGGGTGATTAAATCTGAAAGTACTCAGTAACCACCAGGAAATGTTTGCTTCTAGGTATTGTCTGCCTGCCATCAGGGAATACATTGCCCAGTTTGACTGACCGTAAGTAAGTAAAAATCTCTGCTAGGCGCTAACACCTTAAACTCTTCCTAAGCAAAGAGATATTAACATATAGTTGTTAGTGATTCAAATAGGAGACAGAACAGATCTGTGGAAGAATAAAGACCTTACAAATATGGCATCTGTGGATATCCCCGCCACATTTATATACACACAGAAACACATGTGTACACATAAATAATAAAATAAAACATTTAAATATTCATATAAAATAGATATAAAGAAACCAAATTGCAGTATATAAAAGCTTAACTTACACCAAATCAAAATGGAAAATAAAATAAAAATTTATTTTATGGCAGGTTCTTTTCTGAACTTCATGTTCTTTTCTGGCCAAATCAAATCATGTTTTAATCTATACTCAAGGTCAAAGAACATTTAGCCTCACAAAGTGAGAAGGTATGAAGTCACATTGCAAAGGGAACAAGACCAAGAGTGTTTGAAGCATGACTGACTTTGGTTCCATTTACTGTATCAGAAAGAATTCAAATACAATTTGACATGAGCCTTATTCTCAATTAATAGCTTGGGAGCCAATCAAAACCTCCATTGTCTACATGGAATTAAAGTACTCTGAAAAGTAAGCAATCTCAAATTTGAAAAGCAAAAGTTATTGTTGAAGGGAATTTTTTATATTAGATATCATGTTCTGATGTTAATAAGCTAAATTTTCCATGATTTGTGGGGCTTTCAAAGGATAAATATACATGCACTTCTGTCTAACATTCATCATTAAGAGAATTTCAGTATGATCATCCATTGTTCTGATATTAGATTATAGTGTCAATGCATTTAAAATGCCTTTTTAATTCACAAATCCTATACTAATTCTACAAATCTATGTCAGTTTTGAAAGGTCATGGGTCTTAGTTTTTATTCCAAAAAATATCACCCTTGTATAATTAAATTGTCTTAAAAAGAGTTTTATTTCGTGGATATTAATTGGATTTAACAAGCAAAATAATAAGGATGCAGAAGAGGTTGGAATGTATGTAGATTAAGCTAGATAATGAGATAAGCATTTCAGCAGATCATTGGAGAATACAGGAAGATGCTAGATTAACTCCCAGTTCATTGACAAAGTGTTAGTAGAGAGGATGTAAACGTTGGGGAAGATTTATCAGTGAAGAGCAAAGCCTCCCAGAACTCAAGGGAGCTTCAGCAAGAAAAATCCAGGCACCATCTTCAGAGTAATCAGGGAATATAGTAGCTGCAGGGGAACTCGTGAGCTAGAGTAGTAGCTGGAATACAGGAATGTCTGAGATCAAAGATTCAGTGCAGCAAGCAAGGTAAGTACTGACTGTGTTGAGTGCAGTATGCACCAAGGCAAAGAGACAGTAGTCTCTGCCAGAGTTATTTCGTCACTCTGCAACAAAAGAGTTAAACCCATGTAAATGGATCCTACCTGTTGGGCATTTGTCATTTACTCATTGCATAATACTCAATAATTTGTTTACTATTTCTAAGGTCTTTTTCGTGTACACAATAAGAACACTAATGATGTACTCTTAAGTCCTCACCTCCAATGATTCTTATGAGAACAGCAAGCAGTTGGGTAGGTGTTTTCTTTGCCTAATTTCACTGGGTAATAAATGACCTCAAGACTTAATAGCTTAAATAATCATACTCTTATTTATTTATAAATTTGCCACATTGTAAGGATAACTCATTTCTGATTTACTCAATCTCTGTTGTCATTGCAAAAGGGATGGGAAACATCATTCAAATATATCTTTTTTGTACATCTGCTAGTTAATAAAGGCTATCAACTGAGGCCTTATCTAGACTGTGAACAACAAGGAGCAGGAGTGAGAGTAAGTCTCAGTATTGAGCAAGTACTCACTGGGATCTAAGATCAATCCACACTACAAAAAAAAAAAAAAAAATGACATGGATATAGACTCCCTGTTTTCTTGGACCTCCTCACTCAATGAAAATGGGAACATGACCACTAGTAGGTGTTGAGCAGCTTTTTATTGTAGAATACAGCCAGAGACATCTGAAAGAGTACAGAGAAAAGAAAGTAGTAGACTAAATATTGTCAGTAAACTGAACCAAGTCATGAGGGAGCAGGGAACAAGAGAAGGGCAGAAGAGAAAGGGAAAAAAGAGAAATCCAAGAATCAAAAACATAAGAACCAAGAGAGCTTGTAGCCAAAATGGCTGTCTTAGATAGGAAAGTGAAGGCTCAGCACCTGGAAAGGTTTAGAGCAAGTGACAAGGATGAAAAGTGCTAAGAGGTACCAGGGCTCTAGAGCAGTTACTTGTTAGACTGGGAGAGACTGGCATCCAGAGTCTGCTTTAATACATTAATGGGTACACCAGTTAGTCATTTTCTTGAGTTTCTTTAGGACTTAAAAGTTCATATGACACCTAAGATGCAAGTTCCAAGCAGCAAGATTGATCCAGGTGTAGGTGATAAGGACTTTTTATGGCTCAATTCAATAGGTACAACAAAATTTCAACCACATTATATATGTCAAAGCTGCCACAGTGTTCCAAGACTTTCCAAGAAAGCTAAAAGACATTAAACATTCCTTGGAAGAGTGTCTAATTTCAGGAAGAGGATGAGGAATGTTGAGGAGCTATGTTTTAAATACAGTGTTTGCCATAAATGTATACACAGCCTTCTTCTAGGCAATATAGAATATATGCAAAGGTAAAGAGCTTGAGGGTAAAATATTTTAAAACTGCTAGTTGTTGTGACTATGAGTATGTTCTTATTTTTTTTCACATAAAGACATTCAGTGATGGTAAATGAATGTATTTCTGCTGTCTCCTTGGACTATAATTACAGCAATAGCAAATGAAATTTCCTGATAGTTAAACACATCTTAACAGCTATGATTCAAATTCTGAGTATAAAGTTAAAAGCCTTTCAAGGTTTTATGTGGGATGGCTTAATGGATTCAGTAAAAATCAACTGGGCCCTAACTGTGTACACATGATCACCTTGCCAAGGTGTGGATGGATTTATAGAACTTTAAATTTCTTTTCTTCCATTCTTCCATTCATTTAAATGTCCCATAAAATCTTGCACCATGTTAGTAAGCCCGAAGTAAAGACAACCATTTAACATCAAACACCAGATTGTATGTTTCTCAAGGAGGAGAGGAGACTACTTTGATGTGCAAACTCTCCTGAGTTCTACAGCTCAGAACTTAGTCAGGAGGTAGCAGGCATTACGTGACTGTGTTTTTTGTTAATAAAGCATGTCTGGCAGCAGCAGAAGTGTGGGCAAGTTTTATAGTATTCATGATCCTGGTCATTATGCCTGCTCAGTCTCAGAATCATCTATATCCACAACAGTCAGAGGAAGGTTAATAAATATATATTTATTAATAATAGAATACCAGAAACATAGAACTAGACAATAAAAACAAATGCTACAGAAATTGGTCTTTAAGTAGTTTTCTTTGAAGTTGTTGTTGTGGTGCTGATCTTGAAATTATAAATACTTCATCTCCCCCTTTCTTTTTACTCTTCCAATCATTTTCATGTAACATTTCTGGCTTTCTCTCAAAATTGTGGCCTCTTTTCTTCAACTGTTATAATACACACACATACATGCACACCTATATGCACCCACAAATACATACTCACATACACTCCTAAATGTTAAACACAATTTACTCAGTTTATATATTGTTACTCGAATGCATATGGCCTAAGGGATTACTTTGTTGTGTTTGCATTTAACATACACATAAGCACCCAGCTGTGTTTGGGAGTCTGAAGGAATTATAATATCAAAGATAACCTTGAAGGAAGGGCTCTACAAGGAACTGGGGTATTAATTTTTTACAACCCATAATAATCTTCTTTCTGTAAGTCTTATTTTTGGCATGTAAACCTGCATCTTCAAATTAGGAATGGTCCCAGTTTAACAGGGACTTTACCATTTAAAGTACAATTTCATATTATGAAACACATATGCATGCCTAGTTCCAACCACTAAGGAACCTGTGTGCCTCCATTTTGAGGGCAGGAGCCATTATATAGTGTTATTAAAAATAAGCTTCCATTTACTAAAAGAGGTAAGTTAAGTTTCTGATTTTAATTCTGTTTTGAGGATGCTGATTTGCTCCAACCCATGACCTTGACTTGTAGTCAAGAATCCTAACCCTCCCTAGTCACCCTCCCTAACTACCCTCCCTAATCACATGGTAACCGTATGGTGGATTTTTTTTTTTTGAGATATGTCAACATTTCCTTATTGCTTCATTGTCTCTCTTCTGTAAACCTGCTTTTCAAATACTTGTGAATTTAGTGCTTAAAAGGAGCCCAAGAAATGGAATCAGGGCTGGTCTTCCTAAGTTGATTCAGGATGTAGTTGGTGGTCTGTTCATGCGTGTACCTCAATAAAATCAAGCTTGCTTTAAATTTGGCTTAAAATTGTGATAGTGGGTTTTTTAGTTTTGGGGGGGGGGTTTATTGTTGTTGTTATCTTTTGTTTTTTGTTTTTTGTTTGGCCTGGTTAAGATTGACATTTTCTGGAAGCCCCAGCAAGATTCAGACCACCCACCCAAATTCTAAAGCCAAACCTCACTCTGGAACTCCAGGGATGTGGAGCCACTTGAGGAGGCATGCTCTTTGACATGATTCAAGACTTAGAAGACTCATTCAAATTGCAGACTATTGGGGTGAACTACGGAGCTGAAAAAGCAACAAACATCTATAGAAGCCTTCTAGTGAGTCATTGTCTAGTTCTATTTTGTGGGATTTCTATCTGGGACATGAAAGAGGTTATATAGGACCCAAATATTCTCCCATTGAAGGAAAAAAGCAAGATGTTAGTTACATTGTCTGCATGAGATTCTTGGTCTGTCTTTTTGTCCTGTTTGTCTTGTTTTTGTAAGTCTTTACTTTGAATATCTTATTTTTTGGCTTCATTTCTACTGTCTTTGTTCTGTCTTTCCTATGTTCTATGTTAACTAGTTTATATTGGGGTGACTAAAATAATGAATAGCATGTTTAATAAACAAGCCTAATAGGCCTCTAGATTGTTTTCTGAAGAATTTTGACAAATTTTACCTACCTACAGTCAAGGAGAATTATAATTATCCCATCATCAAGAGTCACCTCTGAACATTCTGTAAAACTGAATGGGCTACATTTGGGGTTGACTGGTCCTCTCAGGGCACTTTTGATCCTCAAATATCACCCATGGTGAACCTAGCCACCCAGATCAAATTGGATACATCTTGCCTTGGGCTGAAGCAATTTCTACTCCATCCCTTGGATGAAGGTCTAATATGGTTCATTACAGGCTAAGTGGCCCAGCCATGATTGTTGGCAGACAGGCTACCATTTTAGGGCCTGAGGCAGAGACCCAGAAACCCCCTCTGTAACTTTTTCTGCTGGACTCACCGAAGGAAGCATGCCTCCTCCCTCTATATAACCATAATGACATGTTTACTCCTCAGCTGAACTTCCACCTTCACCACTCCAGTCCCTACTACCAAGGCCTCACTTTGCCACTCTGTCCACATACACCCCTACCCCACCATCTAGTTTTCCCTTATCTGCCCCTGTCTTTTGCCTCCCTACACCTGTTAGAGGGTTTCATATAACGCCCCAACTCTTCCTCTGAGTTTGGTTCTGTGGTACCTCCTTTGGCCCTTGCTCCTTTACAGTCATTTTCTGACAATTGCTTCCTAGCTTTTTTTTCCACTAGTGATGTCTACAACTAGAATAATCAGAATCCTCTTTTGGCACTAACCCTGATTCCTTTATTTCTTTAATTGATTCTGTCTATTTCAATGATCATCTCCATGTGGGACAACTGTCAGCAGATTCTCCATACCCTCCTCATACTGAAGAAAGGGAATGATTCTCATGAAAACTACTGAAGCACACCGCAGAACAGATTTAGTGGCTCATTACCAAAGGGCAAAGAGAATTCACTGTGCTCTGCCAAGATGGAGACACCACTAGGACTACAACACAGAGGAATGTAGCAGGTCACTCAGTGAGTAGCACTGGTTCTGTTACAAGGGATGAAATGGCAGCCCAAAAGCCCTCAACCCCATTTAAGGTAGCAGTTATAAAACAGGGCTTAAGCTTTCATGAAGTGCCTCTTGGACATCATTCACTTATTCACCTCTACAGAACCAGAGGACCTGGCAAATCTAATTAACCTGGCCTTTGTTACTTAGTTGACTACTTGTCTTAGTTGGGGGTTTTATTGCTGTGAAGATATACCATGACCAATGAAACTCTTATAAAGGCAAACATTTAGTTTAGGCTGGCTTACAGTTTCAGAGTGTCATTTTCATCATGGTGGGAAGCATGGAGTCGGGCATCATGCAGGAAGACTTGGTGCTGGAGGAACCAAAATTCTACATCTTGATCTGAAGGCAGGCAGGAAGAACCTTTCTTCTACAATGGGCAAACCCTGAGCATAAGAACCTCAAAGCCCATCTCCACAGTGACATACTTCCTCCAACAAGGTCACACCTACTCCAACAAGGCACACCACCTAATAGTGCCACTCCCTGATCCAAACATATTCAAACCATCACACCTCTGATATGTGTAGGAAGATACAAAAGATGAATGGCTTTGCAGCAAAGAACAGGTCAGAACTATTAGAAAAAGCCCAGAAGTTGTTTGACAACAAAGACACAGCATAGAAGGCCATTTGATAAAGTTGAGGTATGTCACCCTGGCTGCACTATAAACCCTAGGCATTTTTAACTCTGCCCATGCACCTCATGGTAAAAAAAAAAAAAAAAAAAAAAAAAAGAAATCTTTATGTAAGGACCAATGTGCCTACCATAAAGAAATGGGTCATTGAAAAAATGAAAGCCCACTATAGAAACAGGCAGACATCCCCAAACCCAAGGCAGTTATAGCTATGGAGAATTAGTGAGGCCAAACTCGACCTCCAGAACCTACAGTAACCTTCACCGATAGGTGAGCAACCTATAAACATTTCTGGTGAACATGGGGGAGATATTCATTTAATATTATTGGAACTCCTAGTAAGCCTTATCAACCAAGTAATGGAAATATAGAGGGTAAATTTATATATATTATTGGACCACTAGCAGCCAGACAACCTAGAACAAGCAACTGTGACTCATTTTATTGTTATTTCTGAATGCCCCTACACTTTAATGGGACAAAACTTCTTGAACAAGCTTCAGGCAATAATACCACTCTCAGGATATGTACCTAGGTTGCCTTGCTTTGCTGAGGCTTTACCTATAACTTGCCTAGTAAGTGAGGAATATCTTGCCAGTCAGCCTGGAATACCTCCTTATTACCTTGAATTAAAAAACACTACCAAATGTGTCCGGACTCAGACTCTGTGTCTCTAGAAAAGGATGATAGCTTACATCTCAAAGAGACTAGATCCTGTAGCCTCTGCATAGCCCCTTGCTTCAGATCCATCACAGCCACTGCAGCTCTTATAAAAGCTAACACGCTCACATTGGAACAAACTCTTGCTATAACAGTTCTAATAGCTGTGGAAAACTTGCTGAGAGATGCCACCAACTGGTGGATGTTCAGTGCCTCTCTGACTCAATACCAAGCCTTTCTTTTAGATAAGGACAGTCTGACCTTTGATAAATCCTTGGCTATCAATCCTGCCAGCCTGCTGCTGGACAATGACACCGAGGTACCCATCCATGACTGCCTGGAGATACTGGACATCATCCAAGATATGCAGCCTGACCTGGCAGCTGTTCTTCTTACCAACAGAGATCCAGATCTCTACATGGAGAGCAGCAGCTTCATTCAAGGAGGGGTAGTGATAGGCCAGTAAGAGGTAATTTGGGCACAAGCCTTGCCAGGGGCTTATCTATCCTGAGAGCAGAAATAATTGCTCTGACACAGAATTTAAGATGAGCTGGAGGAAAAAATAGAGGTGAACATCTACACAGACTGCTGATATACTTTTGCCATGGTTCATGTTCTTGAACAGATATATAATCAGAGGAGTTACTCACCTCAGAAAGAAAGATTATTAAAAGTAAACATGAAATTATCCTAGCTGCTAGAGGCCATCTGACTATGAACTAAACTGGCCAGGTCACCGAAATGATAAAAGTCCCCAAACTTAAGGTAAGAACAATGCAGATTAAGTTGCCCAGGAGGCTGTTCTCAGGAAGCCCAAACCCCAAACCAATCTGGTATTATCTGCTGTCTCTGAGCCCTAACTCTGCCTCAATGAAGATGTTCCTGGGTATCATCCAGAACAGATTAACTCATTTTTGACTTGGGGGCTCAGGAGAGTCACAGTGGATCTTACTTGAGAGAAGAACCTGCAAACCAAATGGCTCCACTCACTTGTCACCTAAGAAAATCTCAGAACTCATTTCCTGTCTGGCTACCTGGACACAGAGAAAAACTTCAGATCATTTCAGATGGCTGTCTGACTCAAACCAGGTAAATGCAAAGATGACATGCCTCTCCCAGGTCAATAGAGTCAAGGTACTGAGAATCTTGGGAATTTGAACTAATTGAAGTCAAGCCAGGATTATATGTCTACAAATATTTGCTGGTCTTTTTCTATACCATCGCAGGCTGGGCAGAGGCCTTTCCACTCTGAATGGGAATGGCACATTCAGTAGCTAAGAAATTAATAATGAAAATTATCTTCAAGTTTGGCTTCCTCATACCTGTGGGGTACAATGATAGCCTAGACATCACAGCCAAGTAATCTCAATTTCTCTCTAAGGTTTTTAACTTTATGGTATGTATCATTTTCCGAGATCAGAAAAGATAGGTAGAATAAATAGAGCTTTAACAGAGAATTTTAAATATACTCTTGAGACTGGTGGAAACTAGGTTGAGCTGTTGCCCTACACCCTTCTCAGGGTCTTATATGTCCCTTACCAAGAAAAGTTCACCACATATGAAATAATCTGTGGGTAACCACCTCCCATGATTGCTCAGGGATAGGCTAGACTGTTAACAGATTGCCCCTGTCTAATCTCTGAGTAATTAAAAGGATTGCAGCTAATTTTGGATAAGATTTTCCCTCAGGTCCACAATGTTTAACCCCTTAGATACTGCCTATCAGATCATCCATTCCAGCCCTGAAATGCTATAATAGTCTGCTGCTTCAAAATTGACCTGCTTGCACCTACATGGATAGGACCTTACACTGTGATTCTCTGGATGCCTACCGCTGTTAAAAATTCCTGCCCAGGATCACCACTTTTACCTCTAGAAGGCACCTGAGGTACCCTCGGAAGAGGATCCCAACCCTCAAAGGTGGAAAATGACTGAAAAGGTGTGGGGCAGTGACCTGGTAGGCGGTCTGGCATCCGGTTAAGCACAGGCTGAAAACTCTGGGAGACCAAGTGGAGTCATTCGCAAGGGACCGAAACAAGTTTTTGCCAAAGCTCCCAGAAGGCCTTATGGCTCCAGCCAGGGTCACATATCAAGCCCTGGTAGAGGCGTGGCCACACAGCCCCAAGCCATCCCCATGTTAGTGAGACACCTAGAGGCTTAGCCACGCCCGTTCCCAGTTACTATATCTGCCCCACCACTCTGAGAGAGGTGGGAAGTACAGTTCCATCCATGCCACTTTCCACATGATGAAAATAAACGCCTTAGAATTATGGACTGTCTCTTCATCTGGACCCGCCATGGGAAGTGAAGGATGTGGTCCTCCATTAATGAGCCACAGCTAACCTCTCATCTTGGGAACCCCGGAGCTCCTAGATGGTACCCATTCACCTAGGCCTAAGCAGCTAGCTAGCCAGGTGCCCAAACCCCAGCTGCTCTCTGGCTAATCTGTCTGCAGCACCCTGTGGTGACTGCGGTGCCCCGGGCTAGAGAACCCACGGAGACCAGTGTGTTCCCTGGAAATGGTCCCCTCCCCCACCCATGGGCAGGGCCTGCAGAGGCTTCCCACAGCCCCCCAACCTGCTTCGACTGTAGGGAAAGATGCATGGCTACTTCCTACATGTCCTGTCCCACCCAGAGCTGCAGTGCCCCAGGACAGACATGTGGGGCTTCCTTTCACAGTGCCAGGTGTGTTCCCAACAAAAAGGAACCCTTAAAAATCAAACTTTCTATGGTTTGATTAACATAACTTTAAACATTGTGCTCTTGCTGCTGAAATGTATACCTTCATTGTCCTATAGCTAACAGTTTGATTGTTTTGTTTTTAACCTAGGCAAACAGAACCTAAATGCATCAAGACAAAGGAACTAAAAGACACCTCTATCATAGGAAATATCCTGATATTGTCTAGCCATGCAAAATATTGTTTTTATTCACCAGGGCCTATAGCGTAAACAAAAGAAAGGGAACATATAGTGTTTAGCCAGATGGATGGACGATACTTAGGTTAGAATAATTTAAGTGACTGCTCCTGATGTGGTAATACAGACTTTGACATAATTCGTGACCTCTCTCTTCCAGCAGGGGAGGGGTGCCTACATACTTCATTGACCTCTTCTCCCTTCCAGGAAGGGAGGGGTCTTTATGCTCTGGGGTCTGGTGGAATTTTCCAAATGCCCTGAGCTGACCTCTTCAGAACTACAAACAGGATTCTAAAATAGCATGTCTAATTTCAAAGACTACGAATTTTACTGCAAAAATATTAACGGAAATTGATCAAGAAATAGAAGAACTGAGAACTGTTCTATAAAATTAAACCAATAGAGATCACCTGT
Organism: Rhynchomys soricoides; assembly: GCA_019843965.1. NCBI lineage: Eukaryota > Metazoa > Chordata > Mammalia > Rodentia > Muridae > Rhynchomys > Rhynchomys soricoides. Next base: position 3,598,270 of record JADRCH010000153.1, on the reverse strand, counting down.
TTTTTAAACATAACTTGGTTGTCAGAAATTTATTGGAATGTACTATTTTTATAATATCTGATTTACCTCACATTATCAACAACCAAATCAATCATCTACATAAAGAAATAAAGAGAATCTCTCAAATATTGACTCATCAATATGGCTAAGATGGTCCTCCCCCTAATTGGTCATCTAATATTATTTTCTACTAGTTATCATAATTGGGCTTTATGGTTTCAATTTGTTACTGTTGTCTCCATTTAAGGACCAAGCCTGATTTCAAAAAAGACAAAATGGCACCAGCTCTAGGAATAAACCATAAGACCCAGAAACTAAGTCATAAGACACCAGCTCGAGGAACAGACCATAAAACCCAGAACAAGATCATAACCCGCCCCTCCCCCTCCCCCAAAGAACAGCCACAAAAAAAAAAGAAAAAAAATAACCACAAAAATGGGGAAATATCTCAGAATTGACCATCTGTGCTGGGCAGCCCTATTTCATTACATGATTGAACGTTTATGGCATAGCAATGAAGACCATTGACCACCTGTGAAACCCCTAGTAACTAACAAGAAAATTTTAGATTTCCTAATCCTTCTAAAGAGTTCCCCCTGGTGCCCTATAAGAAGGCCTGCATGCCTTTGTCTGGAGTTGCTATTTCAAAGAGTGTTGGTTGTTTTTGCAGAATAAACAAATGCTCATTACTTTTGCGTACTATCTGAGTCTGAAGTCTTCCTTCAGCGATTTTCAGATCCTTACATTACTAACTTGACTACCCATCAGATAAACAATTCTAGAAATATTGTTGCCCAATCGCCTTATTAAGATATTCCGCTATTAAAGACTTGACAGAGAAGCATAAGTCAAGGGGCAGTGAGGAACCTTCCCAACTTCATTTGGAAGGTAGGAGACATTATATTGTTATAATAATAATATATTGTTATATATAATAACAATATATATAATAACAATATATTATTTAACAATATAATAACATTATATTGTTTAATAATATATTGTTATATATAATAACAATATATTGTTAAAAATATATTATTAAAATTAAGTTTCCATTTACTATACGAGCTGAGTTGCTATTTTTTCATTCTGTTTCCTCCAGAAAAGCCTAACCTGCCTCAACCTATGACCTTGACTCATTTTCATGAGAAGACCTTAACCGTCCCTGACCTTCCATAATCACATGACCGCCACATAGTGATTTTTTGTTTGCTTTGATATTTTGTTATTATTGTTGCTGTTGTGCTTCAGATTTTTCTGTATTTTCTTCATTGCCCCATTGTCTCTCTTTTATAAACCTGGTTTGCAACTACTTCACAATTTTCTTCCTTAAAAGAGGTTCAAGAAATGAATTCAGGGCTGCTGTTTTTAACCAGGCTTAGGAGGCAGTGGCTACATAATCAACTCTTGCATGCACTCCATTCAAATTAAGCTTGCTTCAAATTTAGTCAAAATTATAGTAGTGGTCTTATTTTCTCCTGGTAGGATTAATACTTTCTGGAGGCCCCAGTGAGAACCTCTTCCAATCCAGCTCTAGCTGGTGTCTGTCACTGGAAGAGAGTTTCCTTAGTTGCTTTTTCCTAGTCTAGAGCTAGAATGTCTGTTTATGATGCGGCATTAATTCTTTTTCAATCCAGTGAAATATCCAGGTACTCCAATAAAAAAGTCACTTAGAATATTGACATACAGCAAAGTCTTGACATAAGCTTAGAAATCATTCCCATAATAGTTGCTGTGAGGGAAATATTATAAATTTCAGATTATGTAAAGATCTCCTACTTCACACAGATTTATCTTACAACATACCATAGCTTTCACAGAAGAAAAAAGGAGAACATTTACTTAGCATGTGTGGATAACACCTTGGTCTCTCACTTCCAGGCACTATTTGCATTCAAGGAACCTCCTCCTTCAGTGGGGCTTTGTTTGCCTCATTCCCATTCAATCGAAAGTGAACTGGGAAACACCCATTCACTCCAATTATTCTTCTGACTTTAGACATAGCTGTTTAACTTCACCCTAAGAGCTTACTGGAGTGACTCCCTCCTCTCTTCTCCTGGAATTACACCACAATATAAGCTATCAAACAGAAGCTTCCTTATATCGCTAAGGCTTTTGTTGCACTACCTTAATGGATTACTGGAAAAATAGTGATGGTAAATTTCTCATCATTGTCCTCTTTCTAAAGCCTGCCTTTATTTCTATGTTTGGTTTCTCTGCAAATTTCTGAGTTTTAGCACCTTTAATAAAAAAGCACTCATTGACATTCTGATTGTGGTCATTTTGAATCCGTTGTGATAACTTGCAATTTCAACATGAAAACCTTGTGTTTCACATTTTACATTTATTCCAAATGTTCTTGAGAGTTAACACAAAATTATCATTTAAACACTTGTTTTTCTACTGATCAATTTAGAGAATTTATAAAAAACTTTAGAGAATTTATAAAAAAAGGAGTGTTTGCAAATTGATTCTGTATGACATTTATAAATTCAACACTTTGTATCACTCTACATGTTTTAAATGAACAATATGATTGATTACATAAAATGGAATCCTTAATGTGATTAATTTATTATTAATAATAAAGGTACCAAGGGACAGTTTTGCTTTAAGTCTTCTTGGAAATGCTTGTATATGACTAGCTGATTTTACTTTTACTGTTAAAAATTAATTAATTGGTGAGGTCTTTTGGTGCTAGTATGTTTCATTTATGAGAATGTTTTTATTTATATATTCGATGGTTTTGTAGCTTTTTTTGAGGCAGTAAAATTCTGAGGGGTTGTGGGGGGTATGTTCATGTACCACAATGTGCAAATTGAAGTCAAGGACCATTTTGTGTCAGTTCTTTCTTTCCACCTTTTTTTTTGGTTCAAGGAGGCTGAACTCAAGTTAGGAAGTCTGAGTAGCAATTGCTTTATAAGCCAAGCCATTCCACCACTCCTCAAGATGTTGTTTTGATTGACATGTATTAAGAAATGCCAGCTACCTCTGGTGAAGTTCTTAGAAAAAGAAGGAACTTTAATAACATTTGTTTTTTCAGAAAACTGTGTATATACTAAGGTAAAAGACTTCAATTATAATAATAAATATTTTAAAAGTAATAGTTTTCTTTTTTTCAAGTCCATACATTATGTTCTACATTTTATGTGATGTTTATTTACTTCTAATTTTTTATTAAAAATTTTGTACAGTATGTTTTGATCACATTGTTTACCTTTCCACAACTCATCTCAGATCCTCCCTACCTCCCCACCCACCCAATTACATTCTCTCTCTCTCTCTCTCTCTCTCTCTCTCTCTCTCTCTCTCTATCCCTCTCTTTCTCAATCAACCAAGAAAATCAACATATAAAAACAACAAAATGAAAACAGAAAAGCTAAAAGGAAGAAAGGAAGAAAGAGAAACAATGAAAAATAGAAGAAAATCAATAAGAACAAAAAAGGATAGGGTTGGGTTGAGAAGTCAGCTTGGGAACTTTGAGATATTCCACCAGGGTCCCCTCCCCCCTCCGAGCACATGGAAGAAACAGGTTTGAAAGCAGGTAGGCTAGAAGGGGCTGATTTTGCCCCTGCTACCTCATTCCCTAAAGACTAATCAGTTTAAAAGTCACACTGTCTGCCAATCACATTGTATCTAATGGCAGCTGCTCTAAAAACCTATATAAGGTCCCTGAACGGGCTCCACGAGGTCTCTTTCCAGTCTTGGTATGTAGGGCGACCTCAGCATGCTGATGAATCAATAAATTTCTCTTGCATTTTGCATCAATCCCTGACTCTGTGTGTCCATTCGGAGGGTCTTCTGTAAGTTAAGACTCCCCAGAGTCTTACAGGGCACACATATAAAACTGTGGAGTCTATTTTGTGTCTGTCAGTCCTGGGCATGGGGCATGACCTAGATGTGGTTGATGCAATTGATTATCAGATATCCATTTTAAGGGCATTTTTTTCCATAAGCTGGGATTTCATACACTAATTGTTCTGACATGATAGGGTTGCTTTTACTACTTTGGTTAATTGCTGAATCCATGTTTTTCTTCCCACGTACTTCTATGTCTACTATATCTTAATGTTTAGGCTTATATTTGAAGTAACAGATGGTATCTTTTACTCCCACCTTATATTTTTACATTTTCTTTTGGCATTCCATGATAGTGAAGAGTTTCTCCTCAATCACCAATAAAATGAGCCATCCTTACTATAAACACTGGCACTTTAAATGTATTGCCTTCACATCTGCTTCTATTAATTATGCTTTTCTAATTCTATAATATTGTAACTTTTGAGTCTTAAACATTATTATTTTACATAGAAACTTTGGATTTTAAATACATCAATTATTAATGAGATTATGATAAAAGTCATTTCATTTTACACTATCTGATCAGTACTTTGACATTAGAATACTTTAGAGTCTGTTTTTTATTATATTACCTATTTGTTCTTTAATAATTCTTGAGACTTATATAACACAACCCTTTGACTCTTTTATTTTCTTGATGATAATTTACCTAGAATTTAACATAGAGCTATGTAGTTTTTCCAAATGTCTTTATTTGTCTACAGTAGCATTAAATTATCCTATAGAAATCTCTATATATTAATGCCGTTCGACAGCTAAGTAAATACTCAGTTTTGTTTGCCTTAAAGTACCTTACTGTTAGGTTTATTACTAAAGGGATATTTGAGTAAATATAATTGAAGGTTGGCAGTTACTTTGGCTATATAAAAATCTTATTTTGTTATTTTTCAATTTTTTTTATTTGCTCCTCTCATTAGTTTGATCAATAATACTTCTAAAGTAAAGCATGCATTTATTTCTCAAGTTACTGTGGAGTTTTTCTCTGTATTTCATGTTTTATGATGGATTAGTATCTCTTAAGTTTTTGCTGTACTGAATCATTATAATATGCCTTGTGGTTTTCTTCATCTTTTCCATCTTTAAAAAATTACTTTCTCTCCATCCTTTTTATGACTTCAGGCACATAAGAAAGAAATTTATTTTTATGTTTTACTTTTATTTTAAAACTACCTAAGAGTTATATTTTAATGCATCCTTCTGTTTCCTCAAGTTAATTGTATATATTTTATTATTAATTTCATCTTCTTTTATGCAAAAGATGGCTCAATTCCAGATATGGACAGTAAACATCCTATTCAGATCTAGAAATTAATGTTCTCTAGTTTCACAAAGGATCAGTTGTCCCTACCTGTTCCCAATCCCCAGATTTATACAGACTAACTAGCCTTTCATTCCATGGCATTTGCACTTGGCTTCATTTTTTCAAAATGACAGAAAAATGTTCAAAAGGTAAACCAACCAAGTGACTGAATAATTAGCTTCATAGATTTATTTGAAAACTAGTTTCTTCTAAAACAAAAAGAAAATCTGCCCTGAAGGCAAATTGACTTACTGCTCAAGAGGGCAGAAAGTTTTTGGAAACTGTAAAACTCTTTGTCTTTGTCTACTTTTAAAAGTCCTACCTTTTAGTAACAGATGCCTTGTCTACTTAGATCATGATGAATTCTTGCCATGACAATCTGCCATGGTCTTCCACATAATTGGACTTGAAGATCTCCTAAAGGAGCTGAGACTTTATTTTATGAGTTGGTCTATACCTTGTAAGATCATGTCAGTAATTCCCATCAGTACTTTATAATCATTTTAAAGAGATGTTAATAAAAAGAAAGGAAATCTAAATGCAGGTATATTTGAATTTCTATGAACATGGAAATATCTATATTTACCAGATGTGACTATATATCATTTTGTTATAGTTTATACATATTTATAATAATATACTATTACTCATTTTCATTTTTTCTTTCATTTTTTGAAAGTTTATTTAAGTATATTTATCACTCTGTGGTGTGTGTATGTGTGTGTGTGTGTGTGTGTGTGTGTGTAAGTAATAAGGGTATATACTTGTGACACAGCCCACATGTAGAGGTCAGAGGGCAACTTAATTGAGTTGTTTTTTTCCTTACCTCCCACCTTGGAATCCAGGGATAAAACTGAGGTCATCACACAGGTTCAGCAAGTTTCTTATCTTCTAAGCCATCTCAATGCCCCCTTCTATGTTTGTGTGTGTGTTGGTGTGTCTGTGTCTGTGTGTGTCTGTTGTATGTTGTGTGAGTTTTTTCTTTTTTCTGAATTACAGTATAAAATAATAAAAAAATTAATAAGCCAAAAGAAGTCAGATCTTAAAGATATAAAACAAAATACTTGTGAAAAGTAATTCTTGCCTATGATGAGTAACCCGAGAAGGAAACCATTGTAAAACATTGAAGCATGAAGAAACAGGCTGTTTCAGTGATTAAATATAAACATTAGTGATAAAAGTAACCTAAATCATTTTAATTCTAAATGTTCAGTTCTTAAAACTTAGTCCAATTATAGTAATAGTTTCTTCTCTCTCTCTGCTTCTCTCTCTCTGTCTCTTTTCTCACCTACGTATTTACCGATATATAACTTCATACAACCTGTTCATACAGAACATTTAGTTCTAAATTTCACCTCCTAGAAGTTATAGGCAATACTTCTACTGTTAGTAGAGAACAGAGTTTTCACTATCACCTGGGAAATTACAAGATAGCAGTAGTCAGTCTGGGTTGTGTTGCTATAGAGACAAGTACAATAGTTTGGTGTCTGGGCACTACAGTGAAACTAGGAGAAAAGTTAGACATGTACCCAAAGATAAATATGATCTACTTGAAAATGTTTGTTTAATGTATTTTACATCCAAGGCTTTGTTGATTAGTAATGTACACTGACTACAAATCAATGGTACAAAAATAATTATGGGCCGCTATTTGCTCTCACTGTCAATAATGGTTGTTTCTATTTTGTATTCTGTATCCTATTTGTACTTGTAGTTTTATTTTGATTCACAAACAGGTTATTTTCTCTAAAATGCAGACATGACATAGTTCCTGTGTAAATATATTTGCAAAAGTCTTAAAAGTAACTTCAGTAAAGCTTTTAATTTGGCAGAGACTAAACAGCAGACAAGGAAGTGTGCAAAGTTTTCAGACATTGAAAGGGAAAGCCTTGAATATTTACCTATTGGAGGCTGTAGGCATGGAAAAAGCTGATAGGCTACCCAGAGAAGGAGATGAGGTGAGGGATTACTAGGGCTTATTGATGTTTTAGGTTTAATGTTAGGTTAGAAGGGGAGCCAACTTACATTCACTGCCCACATTCACACACAAAAAAAGACTACCACTGTTTTGGTTTTTTTTCTAAGATGGATGTAATATGGAAATTATTTCACAAGTTATTTTTATAAAAGAATACATTAGGAATTAAAAATGGTTCACAATGAAAGATGCACTTGAAAGCTTGAGCGGGCATTTTTATCCAGTGTTTACATAATCCATGAAAATTTATGATTATTAATGAGTGAATTAAAGTAAAGGGCATAGTTAGTGAACAGGGTGAAACATGCAAATGTGTATCTGTAATATAAGTTTACATAATTTAAATTACATTTAAATATAATTTATCCATTACATTTGAGCAAGCTGTTTGTGAGTGTCAAGTAAGCATGAAGTTCAAAGTTAAAGCCAAATAGTTGTCTGAAAGTTAATTAGGTTGACATTAGCACAGCTCAAGTTTCAAAAGACTTTTGGGTTATTATCTAATATGCTTGTAGTAACAGCCTGTACACCTCCTAACCAATTATATAATTACTGCTTTTTTAGACTGGTCTTATTTTCTAAAAACAACTCCATTCTTTATATTGAATATGATATGTTGATATACAGCTCCTACATAACTAAGCATATACAAAAGCTAAGCCAGAATTTGTAAGAACCAGTTCAATATGCCAAGTTATATACTCTAGAGCAATCTGCTCTTAGGGGTTGGGATTTAATTTATAACTGACTGGTCTTCTATCCACCTATCAGAATTTATTATGTTTTCAATGTATTCCTTGAAATTTTCATACATGTGTATTATACATTTTGATATATCCATGTACTTCCCCTCCAGCTCCTCTTAAGCCTCCTGAACACATCATTTTCCAAATTTCCTGATCTTTCTATTTTTGCATAATACACTGAGTCTAATGATTGCTACTTGTATGCAAATGCTATGGAGCTGACCACTGGGCCATGAAGAACTTACTAGAGGACATACCTCTAACAAAAATGTTATGATACTTACCTTTCTGACAAGATATATCTACTAGTACAATATTGATATGACTGTTATCTGAGTATTTTGCTGATTTCTGATCAGATTTGAGGCCCACTTCATAAAAAGGAATGGATACATGGCACCATGAACAGTTTGAGAGGTCATTGGTCCATTTAATCTATAGTAATAGTTTTGCTAAAAAGTCATAATGTCAAATCACCTAGCTTCATTTCTAACACAAATCCAGTAATCCCTCACCTAATCAGCCTCAAAGGGTATCCTGGTTTCAGTGTCCCCAGGCCAACAGTCTCCCCATGCTAACAGCCTCCAAGTAGGGGATACTCACAGATTTCCTATCAATTTCTAAAAAGTTTCCTACTTCTTTGTGTGATGTCATTAGCCCAGGAAACATCTCACTCAATACCCATGGCTCGTCCCAGAATTTGTCACACGTCTCCCTACCCTAAACCTCTCCTCGTTGGTTGGGCACCCGTTTCCTTTCCCCCAGCCTGATCCCTATATCTTTTGGTCAAGAGCTCATATCATCATTTTTCTTCCAATGGTCTGGTTTATTCTTTTGTCATGTTCAGCCTGGACTCTTCTGTCTGCCTGCTTTCTCCCCTATATCTACAATAAAAATATTCTCCATACTTTAGGAGTGGTTATGTTCTCCTACTTTCATTTTATTTCTCCCCATTTATCCAAGCAGTAAATATGCTACATTCATTTCTTTGTTATTGTGGGTATGATGTGCCTAGTGGACTTCTGTGCTGTAATGGAGTATAATCTGGAAACATGAACTAAATTGAACCACTCTCCTCTAAGTTACATTTTTGTCATTTGAACAGAAAGGAAACTAGGAGACTCACTTAGTATCTGACTAACCCATGCCTCTAATAGGGCTTATTAATGTTAGGAGAGAGAGAGAACATTATGGTCAGGGGATGCATCACAGATTCTTTCAGCTACTCAAGGCTTTTGCACTCAACACTTATTAATCTTTTTCCTTTCTTAATGTCTCCCAACCTTAGGATAGTTGCTTCAATAATTCTCTGAAATCTTTTTTGTCATGGGAGAACTATTGTAAAGTTAAGCAAGTCTGCAGGAGAATGCAGGCTTGGATCTAGGCAGGAAAATACAGCTTCATCAGCTCTGCTTTCATTCTGCACATAATTATATTAGTCTCTTAATGATATCTATTCAATTCTATTAATATTCATTAATGAGTGACTGTTGATCTAGCATGTTATAATAAAATAAACTTCCATATCTTCTGCAGAGCATAGTGGCATTGCTCATAATTGTTCAAGTTTCTCATTTTTCCAAGTGACTTAAAGATGATACAGCCTGTGGTTTAAATGGGAAACTTGATGTAGCTGGGAGAGATGTCTAGCAAGAAATGCTTCTTCTGTATTTGTCAGGCTTTGGCAGAGCCTCTCAGGAGACAGCAATATCAGGCTGCTGTCAGCAGGCACTTCTTGGCATCCCCAATAGTGTCTGGGTTTGGTGTCTGTATATGGGATGGATCCCTAGGTGGGACAGTCTCTGGATGGCCTTTCCTTCAGTCTCTGTTCCATACTTTGTCCCCATATTTCCTTTAGGCAGCAGCCATTCTGGGTTAAAACTTTGGAGATGAGTGAGTGTGGGGACTCCAATGGAAGAGTTAGAGAAAGGACTAAAGGAGTTGAAGTGGTTTGCAACCCATAGAAAAAACAACAGTATCAATCAACCAGATCCCCCAGAGCTCCCAGGAAGTAATCCATCAGCAAAAGAGTACACTTGGCTCCAGCTGCATATGTTGTAGCGGATGGCATTGTCTGGCATCAGTGGGCTGAGAGGCCCTTGGTCCTGTGAAGGCTCCATTCCCCAGTGTAGGGGAATGCCAGGGCTGTGAGGTGGGACTGGGGGTGGGTGGATGGGTGGGGGAGCACCCTCATAGAAGCAGAAGGGGGGGGAATGGGAGAGGGGAGTTCCGGAGGGAAACTGGGAAAAGGGATAACATTTGAAATGTAAATACATAAAACATCCAAATTTTTAAAAAAGAAATCAAACTTCTACTTAAAACCTTCATGATTAAAACTACAATCTTAAAGTAAAAACAAGAAACAAAAACAGAAAGAAAGAAAGAAAGAAAGAAAGAAAGAAAGAAAAGAAAGAAAAAGAAAAGTTTCCTAAGCCAGAAGACTCAGCCCAGTAGTTTAAGAGCAGTTTCGGAAGTATAATGAGACCCAAGTTGAACAAACTTTTTGGAAGGCAGTAGTTATATGTGGGTGGGAAGGTGAAGAGTGCTGGCAGGATAAAGAGCAGTGTTCAGGTGAGGATCCATTTCTCCTCAATTCTGATGACTGCTCTTTCCTACAGAGAGAACTAGGATACAGTATAGAAGAAAATCTTTTCAATTTTATTAATTTAAAGTTAATAAATAATTATACATGCATAGCGTACTATCATTTTTTATTTTTAGTTTCTAAAAAGTATCCCTCTATATTTGTATTTTCTGCAAAAACACTGTCTTAGTGTCCTATTGCTGTGATGAGACACAATGACCAAGGCAACTTTTAAAAAGAAAAAAATTTATAGAGGCTTGCTTACAGTTGCAGAAGGTTGGCCCACTACCACCATTATTATATCAGGAAGAGTACAGGCATTATGTTGGAGAAGAAGCTGACAAATTTGCATCATGATCCACAGGCAGCAGGCAGGGAGAGAGAGATTGGGTTTGGCTTGAGCTTTTGAAATGTGAAAGCTTGCCCCAGCAATATACCTCTTCCAACATGGCTACTTTTTCTAACCCTTTCCAAATGGTTCTACTCTGTGGTGACTGAGTATTTCAAATTTGAGCCTTTTGGACCCAGTCTCATTCAGATTACCACATAAACTAATGAAGCAAGCTTTGGACTTATAGATCCAGGCCAGGCAAGCAGTTCCCCCAAAAAGTGAATTTTATTCTCTTACCTCTGTTATTGGCACATAGATATTTATCCTTAGTACACTTAAACATCTACTTGAAATGTTTCATAGTATTATTCAGAGTTTCCAGCTTCATGAATGTTAAAATGGTTTTGTAGAGACATAATGCCAAAGGCAACTTTTATCCTGAACCCTAGTCATTTTCTAGCAAATTTTGTTTCTTGATCTATTTAGAGAGCAACAAGACCATAGGAGTAGTGAAGCAGAACAGCCTGTTTGGGACCAGGAGAGGAAAAACATGTAATGATTCTCACAGAAGTAAAGAAGACATGTTCTTGAAAGAAAAACTGATATATGTTCGCTCATTGAAAATATATCTTACTGTTGTTGGGTATGGTTTTGTCCTGCCTAAGGTGTTTATGCTCGCTGACACAGTCAGTGACTTGGGAATTGTTGGAGATTGTAATATATATATATACATACATATATATATACAGTATACATAATGTAAATATATGTATACATTTTATTGTTGGAGATTATATCATATATATACATATATGTATGTGTATATATATTTATAATATATATAATATAAATATATGTGTATACCTAGAATTTATAATATTAAGTAAGATCACACAGATTAAGAAAAAAAGAAAATATTTTCTTTCTTGGATGTGGAATCTAGACAATTTGTGTGTCTGTGTGTGTGTGTATGTGTGTGTAAACAAATGAATATGTAGCACAGTATACCATAAATAATAAGAAGAAGAGCTAAATATAAGGAATTATGAAGAAATGATTACAGGTAATAAGAGTAATGAAAAATGATATAAAGCTAATAGTATGTTTATAGTTTTAATTTTTTCATGGATTTTTGTGATTGTTTTTGTTGATGCAAAAGTACACAAGTGTGTGTGTGTGTATGTGTGTGTGTGTGTGTGTGTGTGTGCACTGTAGCATTCAATGTAGCCATGACTTGTGGTTACTAAAGTCAGTGCTAACTAGAGAAGTTCATCAAAATATACAGAGTTTGGGCCTGCTTAATTTTGGTGTATTTTGCTTTTTCTTTTACAAAGCTTTTGATAGTAAAATTTATAAAATCAGGCAGATGTAAATCCTTAAAATATAGCATTTCAGGCTAAAGTCTGTAGCAGAGTTTTCCCTGTCCAATTAATTTAAATATAAATACAATAAGAAGCCTGTGATTGGACAGGGAGAAGGGAGGCAGAGATAACAGTTTCTGAAAAAGGGACAGAGACAGGAAGAGAGGGAGGAAGGAAGATGGAGGAAGACCAATATGATCCAGATTCCACGTGACCTTAAATAGCCACAGGTAGCTATGAATATCTTATAAGGGATGGATAATTACATGATAATTTGTCTTTTCTAGGTGGGCAATTTATATCAATATTGATCAGCTCTGAGCTCATTGTGTGAGCATTTTGTGGGGTGAGAATTTACTGATATAAATTCGACTTATAAATTCCAATCCTCTAGAGTTTTGATTTTACCAGGTTACTGGAATTTGGGACCACTGACCACAGAGGGTGCGTGGCTGGGATTGTCAGATGTGAGTGGAATCCACAGCAAGAGAACCACAATCAATGGGTCTATGTTGGGGCTAGCCTAGAGGCAGAGGCAGGGTTGCTGGGGCAGAGAGTAGCTGGGGATAATATGGGATGGTGTCTGTTTATTTTTTAATATTTCCCGCAACAAAAGTTCACTGTGCTAACCAACTTATATGCATTTATTTAATTTGATCTTTACCTCCATGGCACGTTTTATTGTCATTTTACAGTAGAGATCTGAGACTCATGAAATTTACAGTTTTACTTATTCCATACTTGGACAGTTATCTAGACCAGAATGGAAGGCCAGTTAACCATGAGTTCTAGAACTTCCATATAAGCCATGAAAAAATGCTAGTGTAATACAATTGTTTTTAATAAGATGTGTGAGTGTGTGTGTGTGTGTGTGTGTGTAGCTATACATATTTATACATCTACAAGTACATTACTTTGTAGCAACTGGGCTTTGCCAGATTGCCCAACTATTGGTCCTTGTCTCCAAAATTAACAACTGCATACATTCACCTGATTCTCGATATCATCCATCTTCCAGCAGAAGATCATTTGTAATCTCCTGAGATCCTTTCACATC